>CM069457.1:21535148-21615402 GCA_035610835.1 Ophiura sarsii | reverse complement strand
TATGTTGGTCTAATATGTACAAAATGTATTTCTTTTCAAAAGGTGATGATGCTGACGGGTCCATATCACTTAGAGACATAAAACATGCTGCAAAACAAGGTAAGGGGCGATCAAATCCTGTTCTAAGTGCCCGACCGATCTTATACTAGTAGGCCTACTAATACTATGCACAAATTACCACTTTTTCTGGACATCTTTTTGGGGAAATCTGACTATTTTTTTAAAAGCAAACATGATATTGAAAAGGGGAACTTTCTGTGGGTAGCCAAGCGTTTTCCATTTTCATAGGTGTTTCAATTTCTCAAAACGTCTAATTGTGTGGAGTAATGCAAACAAATGTGATCTAGGATGACTTATACGTCTTTTGAATCCTTTAGATAAGGGATACTTTGTGGTGAAAATCGAGAAAAAATATGTTAACAAATTCCCAAAATTGAAAGCAGATTTCCTGTATGATTTAGTTATGTTATGGTTGTTACAGAAATACGGTCAAGATAGATTTATGAGTCCAGGAAAGTATTTCCTGATCAGCCAAGCTTCACTGTAAGTGAGAACAAATAAGTGTAAAAAATTGAAAAAGATCATTTAATATTGCTTTAAGCAGTTTGGAAACTACATACAAGGAGGAAAAAGCAAATAATGTTCCTTTTGCTTTCAATAATGTAGTAGTTCTTAGATCAAGACTGCCGGTCACGATTTTACATCGCCCACAACGGAATAAACAATCCATAAATTCAATGTATGTTTTTGTTTCTGGTTAAGGATTTTATTACTTGACGTTTGTTAACTTACATGAAAAACTGCACGCTTCTTTACAGGCTGATCACGTAATACCATTGTACTTAATGGGAAATTCACTCAAATACCAGGATATCGTTTGGTTTTGCTAAAGCACTTTTTCGCTATACCAGAATGCTTTGCGACCCAACTGGTGACATTATTATTCATGTAGCTATTCCAAAACGTTACGTCCAAACTTCATCCGCGTAATTAGACATCTAATTCAAAAATATATTTGATGGTTGATTGGTTGATTGGTTGGTCGGTTGATCGATTGATCGATTGATCGATTGATTGGTTTGCCAACAGTGGACTAACTTTTCCATTCTTATACAAAGTAATATATGGGATCATAAATTTCTATACGATGGAAACAGAAAATATGAAGAGCTATGTTCCAAAAGGAATCAACTCCATATAAGTGAAATAGGAGAAAAGCAACGTTTTTTAAATTGAGGATGTTGCACTTCTTTGAATATGCTAATTTTCTGCCATATGAAAGATACCATACGTGGAAGCTTAAAAACAGGTTTGATTTCATTTTTTTAATTTTCACTGTATTTCCTATGTCATTCTTTATTTTTGGAAACTAGTGGAGTTGATCCCTTTCGGAACATAAAAGTTTCGACCAATTTTCAAAAACCACTTTACTAAACAATCGTTATTTTCAATTAAGGTACACCTGAAAGACATTATCAAATCACATTGAAAACAGAAATCCGCACTCAAATACCTCTTCAACTTTTTAAATTATGAAATACTGAAAATTTGGACAATTGGGCACATTTTTTGAAATAACAACACTTCTGTTTGTGTGCAATTTTAAAAGCTATCCTCCCATACATTTTACGTTTTCTTCATTGCATTTCATTAAGAACATTCCTATCAATGTTTTACCATGATAAAAGAACCATATTTCTACCATTTTGGCTTACAAAATAGTGAATTATATTCAAATTTCCGGAAAATTCCGGATATTTCCGGAAATTACCGAGGGCCATAACTTTTGACCCGAACATGCTAAAGATGTAGAACAAAGTTTAAAAGATGTATTTCGTAACTCTCTTTCATGTTCTGCACCTAACTCAATTTCGACAAAAAGTGGAGTTGATTCCTTTTTGGAATAGAGCTCTTCATATATTGCCATGTGATGAGAATGAAGCATGCTGGGATCATTCGACATGCTCAAGATATCTTCTTTAGAAAACCTTACGCTACTATGCACGTATTACAGCGTAATGTGTGGTGGCAGGTCGTTAGCTTTTAGTTTTGTTCCTCAGATAGAATTAATATTTAAGTGGATTTTTACCACCGTTGACATTATCTATTACACTTGGTGCAACATTCGATCGATCAATCACAGTTAGGGAGTGTTCATATATACCTTGTCAGGCGGTTGGAAAATATGGGGGAGGAGTGATTCAAGACAACTCCACATTTTGTCAAAAAAGGTTATTTTCAATATTGCTAACAATAAAAGAAATTAGTACAGCTTGTTCCTTGCAGTAGGTACAAAACTCAAACACTTCGAATTAAATGTATGCAGTCGGGTGTGAAATGTTTGTCAGCCTGTAAAAGTCTTGTGGAAACCAGCATCATTGTAATAGTTAACCGTTAGCCGCTGTAATACCATTTCCGTAAAAGGTATTTCTTCCAATTCATGGAGAGGGGGTGCTTATAAATCTTTATCTGATCACTGACACATACAATATATGATTGTATGCTTCCATGGTCTTGAATCACATCGTAGGTAGTTCATATCCAATAATGACATGGCTCTTGTGCTTTCATCCTAGCTTATAATCTTGTTCCTTACTTGTTCCTCATCTATGATTCATGAATGGATGCAATGTTCACGGAGGAGTTTCTTTAAAGGCATGTTATGCGATCTTTTCCATAGGACGCCCTCTATCCTTGATTTTTTTTTAAAGCAGGTTTTCTTGCAGTTTTACATTTCTGATCATAAATCATAAATACGTTCTGAGTTATAGGGTGATACAATTCCTAATTACTTCAAAATCATGGTTTTAGAGTGAATTTATAATGAAAATAAACTGTCCTGCTGCAGGACAATCTATTTTCATCCTATTTAAACCATGATTTTGAAGTAATTTGGAATCGAATCGCTCTGTAACTCAGAATATATTATGATCTATGATCAGAAATGTAAATCTACAAGAAAATCTGCTTTCCAAAAAAAAATCAAGGATAGGAAAAGAACGCATAATATGCCTTTAAAGCTTTGAAGTGCAGTACATGGCAGCAAACCAATTGCATCTAACAAAACCGCAATTGTGGGTGTTTCCATCACCTGACCACCGTTATTTGACCACTTGTTTTCTGACCAATTCTATCCCTAAACCTAACCCTAACCCTAATCCGACCACTAGTTTTTTTGACCAATTCTAACCCTAACCCTAATTGTTTGTCAAAACAAGTGGTCAGATAGAGAATGGTGGTCAGGTTATGGAAACACGCCGCAATTGTGCTGATTTGTTCATTATGGTTCCTCCGTAAAGTGAAATAAATATATGTCCAAATCTGGGACAAATCGGTCAATGTAATCATATTAATCTAAATTATATAACGCATGAAAATATTCTAGCCATCTGATTGGTGGATACTACATCAGATTACAAAAAATAGTTTGGTCCATTTCATGCTTGACGTCACTTCCCGGTCTTTTTTTTTTTCTTTCAAAAAGTACTATTGACCGGGCGGTCAATAGTACTTTTTGAAAGACAAAAATGCCCTGCCTCGTACGATTTTGCCATAATTGCATGAATGATCGACTCGCCTGTAAGATCTTTTTAATGTTTTATTTGATCAAAATCGCACACAAAAATATTTCCATGCGTTACAAATATGGACTGCTCTGTATTCGTGAAATGGGGTGAACTATTGTCCCTCGGTGATCTGGAGACCTAAGCCTACTATTTTCCCTCAGCTAGGCTTACGGTCTCCAGATCACCGTGGGGCAATTATAGTTCACCCCATTTCCCTCATGAACAGTCCACATTTGTATAATACCGTTAAACTTCATCTATAAGCCCCCATTGACTAATAGTTAATAAGCTGAAAATAGATAAAAAGGTATAAGCGCCCTCTTTTGATCTACAGAAATTAGTACGAATGTGTTAAGTGTATTCGATATTCAATACTATAATGTTGTATTACTATCTAAATAATTTCATGGACAGACGAATTGCTCAATTGGTAAAGCGTCAACTTCAGTATCACGGGGATGGTGGTTCGATTCTCAAATACACCCTTTGCAATTTCTTTTGAAATCCTAGTGATATAGAAATAATGTAAACTTCAATGTACAATTATTACTCAATTATACAAGTTTTAGTTTTATTTTTTTTAAAACAAGCGCATAATTAATTTGATTGTAAAAAGTAATGATCTTAATAGTCTAACCTTTTTATAAGCTAAAACACATTTATACTACAAATTAACTACAGCAAAATGTATTCATTGGCTTATTTTAAATGTTTCACACAATAATCTTAAACGTTTCCTTCATCATGATTTAAGGGAGAATTATGATGATGCATATTAGGTTGGTAGATCAAGTTAAGCAACAAAATGAGTAACTATGCAAACCACTATAATCCTGGTCTCACAGGATTATAATTGAATGGCTATTATTAAATCAATTTATTTCCAATAAGATAGAGGGCCGTCCATTTATACCGACCCATCAATCATACATGTAGTTATAAAACAGTATCTGACATAGCAGTCCCGTTTAGATCAATTGGTAAAGCCGACGTTTGGGCTAGGACAATTGTGATCACAGGTTTCAGATGACAATACCTGGTTCGAATCTCACTTCAAGACTTCTTCTTTTGGAAAGTTTATAAATATTTACGGTGTATATCAAATTCTTAACTTTGTTTTTACCATGAATAAATAGTGAATCTATCTTTGTCTTTAATGTGGGTTTTCCCTCTTTTTTCTCTCTACTACTATTTGTAATTTTAATTTTAATGTTATCACAATCGTTTTTAAATAGTACAAACATTTAAATCAATCTCAACGACTTAGTATTTTTGTAAAGACATGCATGGATGGAGTACAATGAGACAATACGTTGATTACAATTCACTGCTTTTCAGTTCTGCTACTTATGGTCTTTTGTTAAGTTGTGGTTGTTGTGAGTACTTATGGTCTTTTGTTAAGTTGTGGTTTTTGTGAGTAGTTGGCCATAAGCATGTAGCATGTATGTGGTCATGTGTTTTAAGCTCGCCTCCTTTCGCGTTACACGCGGATTTTGGCTTTCGCGACATGATTTTAACTTTACACATTTATATTTACTTGTATACCCCCCTGAGCTAGTAAAAGTATACATTTTCTGAAGGGAAATTGCATGAGGAAACCAAATATGCCATTTAAATTATAGTACGACCAAGAACTAAAATGGTATGATTGGAAATGTTCGGGAAAATATCAGAGTTTTTTAATTTTTAATTTGAGATCCATATATTTTTTTATACCTACCCCTATCATTATTTACTTTACATATTTGAATTTCTCATGAAATTACCCATTAGATGATATATAATTGTCAAAGTTACTACGACGGTATGGTAATTATACCGGCTAGTGAATATCTCCAATTTTTATTTTATATATTTTTAGAATTTTCAACAATATTTGTTTAAGGATGAACCCTTCACTGATATAAACTGCATTTCTGAATTCCTCTAGTTACAAGCTTTCCAAAAATGTATACTTTTGCTATCATAGGTTGAAAACTTTTTCTGTTATAGTCATTTTTATAAATCCGGTAAATTGAGGCTGATTATTCATGTTGACTGTGTAGCGAATAGGAAGAAAGCTGATGATCATGGTCTTATCCATAATTAATTAGTTGTTACAAATAGTTGACAAGTCTGTTGAACCACATACTTAAAAACTACTAAATATCCTTTGAAATGAGACCAGAATGGTGTTTGTAGCATTAGGGGATGACTAGTTATTGTAAAAAGAACAACGATTATCTCCATTTTTGGATTATCCCCATTGAGTTTGTACAGGCGGCACCCCTTCCAGCGGCACCCCTTCCAGCACCACCCCTGGTCTCCAAACATCAAACAGCTGTATCTCCCCTTCTGTATTAGCTATACCAATGCCATTTTGCAGGCAGATAGCTTGTTATTAGGGCTTTAAAATGATACCAAATTTGTTGAGATAGCTTTTGTGGTTTTGAAAATATCTGAGGAAAATGACAGCATAAAACTAAAAAATGTAACGGCACCACCCTATTGGGAGGCGAGTTCATAACGCGTGACCATGTAGAATTTGGGGCAGAGGACTTCTTTAGTGATATAGACACATCAATAACACGTGGCCACTATACTACCATTTACATGAATGTAATGCATGACCTTCAATACCACGTGAGCTGCTCAAACTATGACATGTTCATTAGGCGTGCAATTTAAAGGCAATCCGTCAAACGTGTGTATTATAGTTCCGAAAAACTTAAACAGACTTAAAAAGATGGATGGTGCCGTAATTAAGTCCTTCGCGTGATTTCTTTTATTATTTCCACTCAGTTTTGTTTTATTTGTTTTGTGCTTTGTGTTTCTCCAAGAATAGGTATGGCACAAACGTGTAATATTCGAATCAATGAGGACAACAGACAAACAGTCAAAACGTTATTGACTGGCCATGGCTTGCGTGTCCAGTTTGATTAAATTTGATTTCATTTAAAAAAATAAAATAAAAAACCAACGAAAAAGATAGATTCCTTGTTCATTCATGATAAAAATAAAACACTGTCAAGAATTTGAAAATTATGACCTTTTCAAAAGAATTGTATTGTATTGTATTGTCTCATTGTACTCCATCCATGCATGTCTTTACAAAAAATACTAAGTCGTTGAGATTGATTTAAATGTTTGTACTATTTAAAAACGATTGTGATAACATTAAAATTAAAATTACAAATAGTAGTAGAGAGAAAAAAGAGGGAAAACCCACATTAAAGACAAAGATAGATTCACTATTTATTCATGGTAAAAACAAAGTTAAGAATTTGATATACACCGTAAATATTTATAAACTTTCCAAAAGAAGAAGTCTTGAAGTGAGATTCGAACCAGGTATTGTCATCTGGAACCTGTGATCACAATTGTCCTAGCCCAAACGTCGGCTTTACCAATTGATCTAAACGGGACTGCTATGTCAGATACTGTTTTATAACTACATGTATGATTGATGGGTCGGTATAAATGGACGGCCCTCTATCTTATTGGAAATAAATTGATTTAATAATAGCCATTCAATAATAATCCTGTGAGACCAGGATTATAGTGGTTTGCATAGTTACTCATTTTGTTGCTTAACTTGATCTACCAACCTAATATGCATCATCATAATTCTCCCTTAAATCATGATGAAGGAAACGTTTAAGATTACTGTGTGAAACATTTAAAATAAGCCAATGAATACATTTTGCTGTAGTTAATTTGTAGTATAAATGTGTTTTAGCTTATAAAAAGGTTAGACTATTAAGATTATTACTTTTTACAATCAAATTAATTATGCGCTTGTTTTTTAAAATATAAAACTAAAACTTGTATAATTGAGTAATAATTGTACATTGAAGTTTACATTATTTCTATATCACTAGGATTTCAAAAGAAATTGCAAAGGGTGTATTTGAGAATCGAACCACCAACCCCGTGATACTGAAGTTGACGCTTTACCAATTGAGCAATTCGTCTGTCCATGAAATTATTTAGATAGTAATACAACATTATAGTATTGAATATCGAATACACTTAACACATTCGTGCTAATTTCTGTAGATCAAAAGAGGGCGCTCATACCTTTTATCTATTTTCAGCTTATTAACTATTAGTCAATGGGGGCTTATAGATGAAGTTTAACGGTAGTTTATAACCTGGTTCCGTGAATTCTTCCTATTCTGATTTTGTTTTTTATCTCAACAGTTTGTAATCGTCCTGCCGTAGCGGAGCCATTTGCGTGTATTGATCTTGTATATACAAATGTTCTTCTTGAACGTGGATTCGGTTTCCAATCAGATACAGTTATACACATTGATGTAAGTTATTATATAATATCTGTCTATCTAACTAATAAAAGAAATTTCTTCTTGGCAATGACACAAATTCAAATTCTCGGCATAAAAATGAACACGTAGAGGCCTACCTTAAACCTTTGACTGTAACGGTAAAAGCGCATGTCGATAACCAAGAGATTGACTCAGTCACAAAGCAGTAGACATTTAAATTTAAATGAAGTTCCAGTGGCGTACCCAGGGGCAGGGGGCCCGCCCCACCCCCCCCCCCTGAAATAACCCCGTCGGTACACACGAGCTCCCGTCGGTACATTTCTGATTTTGACCATGCAATTTTTTTCGGCCGGTTTTGAGGATAACCTCACTCCACCCCCCCCCCCCCCCCCCCCCCCCCCCCCCCCCCCCCCCCCCGCCCCCCAACATTTAGTAAGATTTTTTTTTTTTAAATTACGCTCAAAAAAGAAAAGAAAAAGAAGAAAAAACTGACCGACCAACCCAAACTGTGAGGCCCGTTTGCCCATACCGGGTGGTCCAAAAAAAAGTTGACCCAAGTTTAAAATAATTTGTCAACCAAATTTAAAGTTTCAGAATATTTGTTTTTACTTTTGTCTAAATCAGCAGTAAGTTTTAAAATTATCCTGAAAAGATGGCACGTTTAGCTTGTTTGGTTCTTCAGATATGGTTCATTAATGAAAACATGCACAAAACTGATTTGGCCACGGGAGCGTCATTTAGTTTTTGTCTTCAACAAAACAGCATGCTCTAGTTTCAGAGTTGAAAAGCCCGCCCTGACAAAGTATCCCAATCTCTATGCTTATGTGCCATTCACATACAACAAAGAAACGTAGGTACAGGTAAGTAGGTCGGTAATGTCAAGCCCCAGACAGATGTTTCAGTTGTCTCCATTTTTTTCATTTTCTCCTTTTTTTACAATTTGTGACCAAATGTGTGCAAGTAAGAACCAACCAAGATAAATGCACCATTTTTTAAGGATAATTTCAAACTTACTGCTGATCAAACTAATTAAACACAAATTCTCTGAAACTTCAAATGTGGTTGAAAGTTTACCTTGAACTTGGGTCAACTTTTTTTTGAACCACCCGGTAGAACAGGTTTCAGTTTTTCCGTCGCTTAAGAGTATGTGTTAAAAGGTATGAACACCTGATTATATTGTAAAGATGATAAACAGATTGAATTTTTCATTTTCTATGATGCATAACAGATGCCGGTGAGACTGGATGGTGCTCTGAGCTGGGCTCTAGGTTTTGTAGTGGACTGGCTACAAAAACATTCGTCGTCATAACGCTGCGCTCTGAAAGAAGACAAAAAGAGGCTGAGAACCCAGTATTTGTATGGTGCAGATCTTCTTGGACTCGCATAAGCAATAATATGGAAAATAAAACCAATGATAACACTATGATCTGTGGTTTATTTATAAATACTGCAAAAGAGGAGAGTCCATTTTCATTCGGAAGGTTATAACTTTAAATCTGATCATCGTATGATAATATAATTGATATAGTCCTTCAACGAAATTTGTAAGCTACAATTTGATACATCATTTACTACCTAACCAAACACTATAAATTGTTGAAGATGGATAACGATTTATGAATAAATATGAAGTTCAAAATGTAACCATTTTTTAAGATTACGCATATTGCATTGCATGCACAAGGCATATCGATTGGAGCTCTGTTGACTGTATAGACAGAATGCTTAGGCGGGCTATTCAATCCTGATTACACACATTGCATTGCATGCATAAGGAATATCGATTAGAGCTCTGTTGACTGTATAGACAGGATGCTTAGGCGGGCTATTCAATCCTGATTACACACATTACATTCATAAGGAGTATCGATTAGAGCTCTGTTGACTGTATAAACAGGATGTTTAGGCGGGCTATTCAATCCTGATTATGCACATTGCATTGCATGCACAAGGAGTATCAATTGGAGCTTTGTTAACTGCAGACAGGATGCTTAGGCGAGCTATTTACTAACTCAAATCTCGGCATGCATTAGAGCATGCGTAACCTTGCAATTTGTGACATTTGAGACTGCGTCATTCTTCATAACACGTTGTAAATATTGCAAGATTTCGACTCTTTGATAGCACATAAAGTATCAAAATATAGCTAACAAAATTATTTAAAAGATGTATATCAATTATATTATTATTATGATAATAATCATCCGATTCAAAGTGATGACCTTTCTAATGAGTGTGACCTTTCTAATGAGCGTGACCTCTCTAATGAGTGTGACCTCTCTAATGAGCGTGACCTCTCATAAGCGTGACCTCTCTTATGAGCATGACCTCTCTAATGAGCTTGACCTCTCTAATGAGCTTGACCTCTCTAATGAGCGTGGAAACGTTCAATATTTGGTTAAAGTGTACTATATATTATAGCCCCATGTCTGCATCAATTGCACCATAGAATGTATTGCCTCGTTTTAACGATTTGGTGCACACTGTCAAGGCTCGATGCCAGGCTGGGACCTAGACTACATTCCCCAGTCTTCAATATTACCGTACGACCTCTAAAGCTGTAGAGCCTGCAAGATAGCCACGCAAGAGGGCGATAGAGAGTATCAGTCTAGGCTGGGACCTAGAGTACACAGTTTCAAAATATAGAACATTCTGGAACTCAAAACTGTGCTATATTCCCCTGGTTTATTCCATTTATCGTCCAACTTTGAACTGTGCGATAAATCCTTGTGATACAATTTAAACCTGACATGTGACTAAACACATGACCTATTACGTGATATGTGACAAGCAATAAATGTAAAGATTAGATGAAAAATGTACTTAGTTCATCGAAGGTCCAAAACGACATTCATTTTAAATCATATTCAACGCGTAAACTAACATCCTTTGATGTTGGTGTGACATTTATCTTTTTGTGTTGCCGATATATTCATAACAACTTTGTATGCATTGAAAGTTGTTTAATATATGAAGAGCTTTGTTACAAAAGGGCCACCAAACCACTCCAACATGTTACTCATTTTGCATTATTGAATTTGCATTGACAAGTCCATGGAATTAATCAAATAATTGTATGGCTGTTTCTATACGACTTGGATTAGTGCATCCATGCACACCAATTGAGGCACCAACAAACAATACGTGCCACATTTCACACAATGAATAGCCATCCATTCAATAATACAAAATGAGTAACATGTAGAAGTGGATGTAGGCCCTTTTGCAACGCAGCTCTTCATATACATTTTCAAAAATATGGTTTTGTTGTAAGTGGACTAATCAGAATATGGACCTGGCCATCCAATATCACACCATAATCCGGCAACCAAACTAAAAATATTAAAATATTTGATGCTATAACCCTAACGCTACCATATACCACAAAATATAACCCTACCATATACCACAAAATACCACGACTGCGCAAATTGGTACCACCCAGTGTGGAAGTTTTTCTATGAAAAAATTGACCCAGGCTATATACCATGCGAAATATACTGAGCCAAGTAGCCTTGACAGCCGTGGTGTAGTGGAATGGAATGGGCTTCGGTGCTGAAGATCCGTGGTTCAAATCCCGGTCAATTTTTCATGTTGAAAAACAAATCTGAAAAAGTGGGGGGTAGTGTTAGGGTTAATCAGTTGTTTTACCTGTTTACAGAGTTGCCCGTAAAATATAACGAGCATTTGGTGTGAATTAAAATTCTTCCTCACTTTTTGTATCAGGCGTGATATTTTGTAGATAAAAATCTGAAAGTAGATATTTTTTACTCTAAATCGTGGATATTTTTGCCTAAATCTGCATTTATGTAGCCAGATTTTAGGCAATTTAGCACAACAGTCTGCTGTTTTTAAATATTTCATGAAATTTCAGATTTTTTCACCTGATATGAAAAGCATGCCTGTTATATGTGACAAAAAAAGTTCTACATTTATCTAAAATGGGGAGAGTTGAAGCCAGGTTACAAACACAACATTTAATATCGTAATATTTTCATATAAATAATTTATTATTTGTACATTTTAATAAGAAAATCAAGAGGAAAACAATAACTTTAACTTATGTACAAGTATAAATTATACGAAATTATTTATATAAGCTTAAACTTCACTCTTTAAAACTTTGTTGTCTTTGTTATTTTTTTAAAAATTAATGATTACGTACATTGCAACCACCCATTGTCAAGCATCTAGATTGCTAACAGCATGTAGAACAAACAGTGTAAATCGGGGGGGGGGGGGGGGGGGGGGGGGGGTACTCGGATATATTTTTGGTAGGGATGTGCCGCCAGCAAAATAAAAATTGATCCAAACATTTACGAACCCATATGTTTACCGGAAACCCATAATTGTCCTATATATTTGACCATATTGCTCAAATTCCCCCAAAATGGCTATAAAGAGGGGTCATTATGGGACCCTTTTTGACGGCACAACCCCATAGCCTCATATCCACTAAGAAAATCCACCCGGGTGAAAATCGATCACAAAATTAGAATTCAATCGCCTATATTTCGTGGAGTTCCTATAGTATACCCTACATGTCTTCAATGTGGGCTTTTAAAGAAAGACCCATACACTAACACAGTGAGGATTACAAATGGTATGGTATTCTAAAGCTTACCCTATTTCGTAAATGCCATAATGTTCGTGTGGTGATGGTGTGGTGATGCATATCAATGAAAAAATGTTTTCATGCCATATTTGTAGCAATCACTCGTTTTAGTGTTCAGCCATTTGCTTGCGAAAATGGGGAAGTCTCTTACCTGAAATTCACCACTATTATGGCACATCCAGATTGAGATCTACCTATATATTCAAGCAAGTGGCTCTGCACTGAAACAAGTACTATTATTGCAACAAATCTGGTATGATTGGAAAGATCCACATATCAACTTTCCATTGATATGCAATACGATATCAACATCATGCATGAGACATCCTAAAAATAGCTGATTGAAAAAGATTTCTAAACTCTGACGTCAGAGCGTATCCAAGGGATTGTACCGCATATTGCGATATTTTCTAATGCAGTGGGTGTGGTCTGATATGGTAATTACTTTATTCAGTCATTATAATTGGACCCCGCAAAAATATCTGCCATCCATTGTGTGGCTGTAATGGATGGCAATGCCAGAGGGCGATCTATTTTGTTATTGAAATATCGTCAGCTTGCTTCGATAATTGCCTAATTCACTTTTTAGCGAAATTGAGTTTTTTGCATAAATTATGACTTCATTACATTATGCACATGCTGTAATAATACCTAAGTCATTGACAAATCAAAAGTGTTGATAAATGCACAATTACAATTCTGCCTAAGTCAGCATTGTGAGTTAGGCAGATTGTAATAACTATGTAAAAGGTTTAAAATGGGTCATATTAACTCATATTAGGCCTATAACAAGCCACATTTCACTTTAAAAGGTATATCCTCAATCTAATTCTATCCAACATGTACTGCTCCTGTTGGAATTCACCTGTACTATATTCATGGTGCAATTCAACATATTGTCAGCCTGGTTCGATAACTGCCTAACTCACTTTTCATATTTTAGTTGTTTTCTCAAAACTAGAAAAAATGAGTTAGGCAATTATCGAAGCAGGCTGACGATATAATGTCAGTCACTTTCTCTTTAACTGTTATTATCTGAAGGTTAAAAATGCATTAGACAGAGCACTGGCATCCACTACTCAAAAAATATGGACCAACCCATCCATTATCACACCCTAGTCAAGCAACCAAAATAAAATGTTCATCTTTTAGGCCCTTCACAATTGATTTTGAGTTTCCTGTGGGAGGCCATTAAAAAAATGGATGAGGTCACTTTTAATTATTAATAATTTGATTTATTTTCATGTTTGTGGTTGAATCTGATGTCACAAATATTTGCCAGTTTGACAGGCATGGGTGTTTGACTGGTTTTACTCGCAATACATCCATGATTGCTTTTATCCATTATGACAGTGGTTCCCAACCTCTGGGTCGCGACCCCAGTTGGGGTAGCGACGCACTTTTTGTGGGGTCACCTAATATAACAAAATTCTATGTTGTATCACATAATATACATATAATGTGACTTTGTTGCCTAAAATTCAGTTCATAAGACACAATTTTGTATAAGAATTAAGTTCTCTAAGACCCCAATTTCAATTTCGGCGACCATTTAGTTCCGTAAGCCCCTGTTTTCAGACTGCCCAGCCGCACACCCCTACCATCTTCAAATTCGAGTACCACCACCACCCCCCCCCCCCCCCCCCCCCCCCCCTCCCAGGGGTGAGGGGTCGTGCTCTGATGCTGGTTTTTGGAATTGGGTCACCACCAGAAAAAGGTTGGGAACCACTGCATTATGAATTACAACCATGTTGTTTGTTTATTTGCCCTGAAGGTGATCCAGGTCAGAAAAAATACAAGATTTGTTATTTAACTGTCATTTTAAAAGGATAGATGCAAAATAATTAAATCAAATCAAATAATTATATATTTTCCCATTTCCAATTTTGGACGAGAGTGGTTAACTAAACGTCAATTGTGAAGGGCCTTATTCTCCAAGTATTGTGCTGGCTTAAGTACCCAAGCAATACCAGACAATTTCTGGGATTCACAAATAAATGCTGCGTCAATCTCAAATTCACTCTGACATCATTGCACTGAGTTAGATGAACAGGATTCCATTCTTCTAATAACAACTATATTGCCCTAAAACCTTTTGTCACTTGGGTTAAAGCATACACTGGCCCCCAAGCTAGCCCCTTTCACAGCTATTGGTGAAAACACCAACAAACATCAGCATTCAATCAGTTTGTACAATGTCCAAGTCAATGCAAGGGAGGAACCATTTCTGAAGAGAAATATCCCCAAAACCATCAAAATCTAGACGCAAAAGCCATCCCTGAAACAGAGCTTTTAGCATGTTACAGTGGAACCTCGTTAACACAAAGTTGTTTGGGCCTTGCATTTGAATTTGTGTTATCCAGTCATATCATAATGTTGAAATATAAGCTCGGGACTTGAATTACACTTTGTGTTAACAGGAATTTTGTGTTAACAGAGTTGGTGTTAACAAGGTTCGTTCCACTGTATCATTACAATAATGTAAGGATGAAGATTACTAATGTCACACTTGCTTGACACTATATTCCACTGCCTAACCACTTTTGTACCAGCAATTTAGCTATTAGCCGGTCATAACTTCTCCAATTTGCAGATTAGGCAGGCCAGTGGTCATACCCTAAAGCATTGTTTTGCTGTAAATCCCACACATGGCCTTGCTTAATCAACAATGACAGCTATTCCACTGCCTGATCCCTTTTGCACCAGCAATTTAGCTATTGGCCGGTCATAACTTCTCCAATTTGCAGATTAGGCAGGCCAGTGGTCATACCCTAAAGCATTGTTTTGCTGTAAATCCCACACATGGCCTTGCTTAATCAACAATGACAGCAGACTAAATCCCACACATGGCCTTGCTTAATCAACAATGACAGCAGAATAACAGCCTGATAAACAGACATTGATGGTCTCAGGGTCTTTGATGTAATACAAGAGTGCTAAGGCAGTGGAACATAATGAGGTAGGTAATGAACTAGTATGAAAAGTGTAGTTACTGTAAAAGTGGACAATTTCTCGCGTGTAATATTTTGCGCATTGCACATTTTGAACAATTTTGCTTGTTTTTATTTTCGCGATTTGACCTTACATAGACCTATGTATACAAAATTGAATACATGTACATTCATGCATTTTTATGTTCCACTATTACAGTAAACCAAAGTGTAGACTTTAGTCTTAGTGTTTTGACACCTCTTTCGTAACATTGAGCGGATATTTTTAAAGTTATGATGACCAGACTCAAAAATATCATTGTAGCACATTGTTTGTCTATGGGAGGCCATTGCTTATAATCAAAACAAATAATTGTCGATCATTTCAAATCACTCCCTCGCGTACTATGCAACATTTGCGTGAACACAACAATGTTTTGCGTCTGTAGTTGTGGAATACAGTGCATCACAAGACCCCATTAAACCTTCGGATGAACGCGAGCGCTCGGATCACGACGCTGTGATCGACAATTGCTTGTTTTAATTAAAGTGTGTGTTACACAGTATCAATGTGTGTGTAGTGAATCACAGCTCATCATCCATTCATGACTGACTGCTTTCGATGTGTAGCATGTGTACCATACAAATCAACGATATCCCATAGAAAATTATCATTTGCTTTTTCTGGGTTTGGCTACTTAAAGCCATCATAACCTTTAAAGTATCCACTTAATTTGTATGAATGCAATATCAAATTACAGGGACGAAATTTAAAATGAATATCTTCGATTTTTGGTACCGATTATTGATTCTGAACTAGCTTATATGAGGAGGAGCATCTGGTGAGGAACTCTTTATATTAGGTGTATTTCATCTTTTGCCAATGAAAGTTAACTAATAATATCACTTCAAATATCTTATATATTCTTATACTTTCTATTAAAGTTTAGCACATTTACACATTAAATTATACATAGAAATAATTAAATTATACAGTTGTATAGAAATGTCTTCTCTTTGATTTGAGACATTAATTTTCACATTTTCACACTTGGGTTTTGAACACGCAGGACAGTGTGACAAGTATTTGTCTGGGCTGCATTGATCATTGAAGCATCCCCAATCCTCATCTTACTATGGACTGGTGAATTGTCGCTACCAGTTAATCAATAATCTGCCTTGTTCTAATCTAGTCTGAGGCTGCGTGTAGACGAACAAAATGTTAAAATGAAAAACAGACTGAGTAAATATTCATTCAATCTTCATGTGTAATATCTCAAATTAAAGACAAGAAATGTCCTTACAACTTTATCATTTAATATTTTTACGTAGGCGCTATAGTTTTGGAGTTAGGAGCAAATTTATTACCTGGTCAGTTACTTATTTTGAGGACTGTAGGTCTCCAATCAAATAGATGACATAAGGCAGCCATTCGTTTACATTTAATTAACGTCACTACAAAAAACTGCAATGAGCTAAATTCTTAAATCTGTTTTTGGAAACTGGGAAGAATAACACAAGTTATCAAACAACATCTAGGGTCATTATGAAAATCCTACTCCAAGTAGTACAATATTGATATCATTATGTTCCCACTCCCTTAACACTTTTGGACCTGTGATTTGACATTTCGCCGGTAATAAATCATCTAAGGATGTGTCTATTTCCCACTATGTGGTCCAATTAAAAGACTGCAAAGGACATAATTATGCCCCGAGGGCATGAACTAACCTTCATAACCCTGAAAGTGGACCACATAGTCAGCGGTTGACAAAATCTTAGCTGATTTATTACCGGCGAAATGTCAAAATCACAGTTCCAAAAGTGTAAGGGGAGTGGGTACATAATGATGATTTCAATACAGTTCCTTGTTGTATTTTTTCTTCTTATAGACCATCTATTTTATAAATGGCACAATTTATTGTTACAAATAATAGGTCTAATATCACACGTACGAGTTCCAATCCAAACAAATAGTGGCTATAAGCAAAATTATTTTCCAATCAATATTTGTTCTTACAATTCTTTTCAGCATACACCAACTTTCCTTAACAGCAATTATAATCAAGTATTTAGGTCACACTGCAAAGCAGCGAAACAAGTGACTTGCATTTAAGAATTTTACAACAGGCACTCACAGGAATATTTTGCACCTCCATACGTACAAGCACCCAGGACAATTGAACTTCAAGATCAATGCAAATGATTCTATATTATTGTGAACATATATGCATTGGTCTCAGTTGAATTTTCCATGTGTGCTTGTACGTTAGGGCGGGGCGTAAATAGGGAAGGTATTTTGTTCAAATCGGCCATGGTCAAAATGTATTCCACTTGACCCCACATGATTAAATTAGCGGCCATTTTAAGTTTATGCAAATTATCATATTTCTAACACTCTGATATTTTCAGACTTTTAGTATGTCATTATGGGTACCTTATAGAAATGCATTAAGCTGGAAAAAAATGTATCAAATTGTTCTAGGACGAAACCTAATTTTGCTACACCAATTTGGCTACTTTACCATGTATTCCCCTATAGGGGGATAAAGGGTAGTAATGGGGATTGAAAACCCCCTCCGAAATTTTTTTAAAAGTGCATATTTGATCATGTGGGGTCAAGTGGAATACTTTTTGACCATGGCCGATTTGAACAAAATACCTTCCCTATTTACGCCCCGCCCTATTGTACATACATGTATGATGATGCCAGATATGACTTTGGTACCTATGGTTGAATCTTATGTGTAAGTCACCTGTTCCAAGATTCACACGCATTGATTTTTGCAGCGCTGCATTTTTTTGAATTTTACTTCACCTACCAGCAAGTAACTTATATAATAAATTCCCATGGCAACATAACAGAAAAAAACAGAAAATGACACAAGTCCACCCACTGCCGCCTGAGCCTGTGCCTTGAGAATCTCCTGAATCCTACGGCTCAATATAGAGGGCGATAATCATCACCTCTTATCGTTGGAGTTATCCATAGTGATATATAACAGATGCTGCTGTTTTTATGAGTCCACCCACTGCTGCCTGAGATGTTGTTGTAGATACGTTCTCCTGATATCCATGGCTTAAGATAGAGAGTGATAACCATCACCTCTTATCAACTTGACTCGTTGCAGTTCTCCATAGTGACATAACAGAGGCTGCGGCTGATGACATGAGCCCACCCACTGCTGCCTGAGATGTTGTTGTAGATACGTTCTCCTGATATCCATGGCTTAAGATAGAGAGTGATAACCATCACCTCTTATCAACTTGACTCGTTGCAGTTCTCCATAGTGACATAACAGAGGCTGCTGCTGATGACATTAGCCCACCCACTGCTGCCTGAGATGTTGTTGTAGATACGCCCATAGTGCCCTGAGAGTCTCCCGATTCCCACGGCTCCAAATAGAGGGCGCTAGAATCGGGAGATTCGGTCTCTGGTTCGAGTCTAGAGGGTACAGAAGGGATCGATGGTAGGAGAGCTGCTTGGACAGTCTCCCAATCTTCTTGGTCCATCCCGTCGCTGTCATCATCACGTAAGGAATCCGAGTCATCGTTGCTGTCTGATTCGCTAGGTAGGATGCCTGGGGTGTGGACAGCATCTAGAAGGTCGGGATGGACATCAAAGTGGTTGGCTCTGTAGTGTATAAAGGTGTTAAATGTACACATTAACATAGGTTACAAAGTGCTTTTTTTTGCTCTTTTTGACCAATTTTTTATGATTTTTTGGTCATTTTAGATACTTTAAAAAATTGATTAGAATTGCTTAGACCTAGGCTAGGCCTGGGCAATCTACACACATGCGTATCTTCGACGGTGCGTATGTCGAAAATTTTGCCTTGACCTTATTTTTTTTTTTTTTTTCAGGAAAGCCAAGACCATGATCTTCACACAGAATGCAAAGTTGAAGCAACCAGTTGTTCTGTAAGCGAGAAAATGGCGAATATTTATGGTCCATTTTACACAGTGATTAATGGGAAATTTTTAAGTGGTATGGACCCTTATCCAATGTCTGATTTTAACATCATCAACATGCACAAATCAAGCTTTAAATTTATACCTCCATAATTGAAATTTAGGAATCAGGAAATATGATGAATAGAAGCTAAACATTTCCTTTTAATTTCTTTATATTTTTCAAGACATTTAAGTTCATATCTAGAAACTAGAAAAACCTACAAGAGGTATATTTTGATGTGATGGGTCACATACGTGGAAAACCCTTCACAACAACATTATAAAAGGAGTGAGTCTGGTCCAATTGCTTGAAAAGAGAGATTGCACTCTGTTCCTTTGACTGCCTTCACTTTGTGTGCAAAGGTCATGGATATTTAATTGATAATAGCAGTGGCGGTACCAGCATCAACATTTTGTAAGGGGGGGGTAACAAAAAATGCAGGTAATATCTGTGCGAAGTGAGCATACATGTTGGCTTTTAATGTCAAAATTGCCATTATGCCACTAAACCATTTTGTTTAGGATCCAACATTGAACTTGAGGCCATAATAGACCATGATCATCTTACTGTCAGAAATCTTATGATTTGCTTGTTTCACAGGCTGAAAAAGTAGGCAATACAGAAAGCTCATTGCGGGGAAATTTGAGCATTTGAAGGGAAATTTTGGCATTTGGAGGGAAATGTTACTCTTTCATTAAAAAATGCATTCTATTTTGGAGGGAAATTTGGAATCGCTTGCCGGGAAAAAAACATTTTTTCAGGCCATGCTTGTTGTGCTGGTAAGTTTAGATCAAGGCTGGTCACTTTAATTGTAACCTTCTGGTTGGGGAGAAATGGAGATACGCCCCTGATGGGTAGTGTTATATCTTACCTTCCTAAATCTTTATTGTCTGGTGATATCAATGTCAGTATATTCCTGATGGGTAGTGTTATATCTTACCTTCCTAAGTCTTTATTATCTGGTGATATCAATGTCAGTATATTCCTGATGGGTAGTGTTATATCTTACCTTCCTAAGTCTTTATTGTCTGGTGATATCAATGTCAGTATATTCCTTAATGTGTAGTGAGGATGTAGATGTTCAATATCTACATTCTATAACAAATAACAATAGAGGAAATACAAAGGTCATAATGTGCATAAGGAAACAATGAATATATGGTTATGAATTCAAACTCATGTTGCTTGTAGCACTGGATTCGTGCCTGCCTCATCGTTGAGCTATATTCCAAGCTGTACTGTTAGACAGGCACTGGTACCTGCATTGAGTCTGCATTGGAATTGTATTGCAAGTAGCACTGGATCCGTGCCTGCCTCATCATTATGTTATGCTGTATGAGCTATATTCCAAGCTGTACTGTTAGACAGGCACTGGTACTTGCATTGACTCTGCATTGAAATTGTATTGCAAGTAGCACTGGATCCGTGCCTGCCTTATTGTTATATCATGCTGTATGAGCTATATTCCAAGCTGTACTGTTAGACAGGCACAGGTACTTGCATTGACTCTGCATTGGAATTGTATTGCAAGTAGCATTGGATCTGTGCCTGCCTTATCGTTATGTATGCTGTATGAGCTATATTCCAAGCTGTACTGTTAGACAGGCACAGGTACTTGCATTGACTCTGCATTGGATTTGTATTGCAAGTAGCACTGGGTTCGTGCCTGCCTCATTGTTGTATCAAGCTGTATGAGCTACATTCCAAGCTGTATTGTTAGACAGGCACTGGTACCCGTGTTAACTCTGCATTGTTATTGTAATACAGGCATCAACTGTGGGAGACACTGGCTGTTAATTCGAGGGCCCATGGGTAATCATATATTTAATGGGTCCGTCACATAAGTGGAATGAAGAGGTCTCCACATCATAGCTAAAGGCAGGTGCGGATTGAGAGCAGCTACTCTCCAATTCTGTGAATTATCTTGGATCTGGGCGCTATTTCAAGGTAAGCAGGGTTCCAGTTATGTTTACGCTATACTTTATCGCAACTGAAGTACAGTACTACAATGACTACAGTGCATATTCAATTGAAAGGTGTATCTTATGAATTTGTCTTCGCCCCCGTTCAGTAGAAAATCTCACTGATGTCATCTTTGTATCTCAAGTTGGATGGAATAAAGCAGAATGAATTAGGCAAGATATTCCATTGTTATTATTCAGAATCCTGTGGACCACCTAGTCATACTCAGATTTTGCTAATGCTGTAATTGGCTCAGCAGGAGATTTTGCCAACATCGTGGCACACTGGTCAAAAACTGCACTTGCGCGAGTCTAAAGAGTGACGTTTAGTTTAGTTTAGTTTAGTTTTTATTTGGCATCACAACAAATACAAATAACAAATCACACGAGTATAAAATTAAAATCACATTCAATAAATAACGCATATCACAATGCCATCCCAAACTGGAACGGCAAACACCACAACACCAAAAGTTGCAAGGCCTGGATAGCCCATAAAAGCCAGCTACATGTGCGGGCTTATTTCCAATGGGGTCCCAAAACAACACAACAAGAGGGCCATGGACGTGGGGCAGCCCAAATGATGAACGTTAACGATCATCTGGGGTGGTTACATTTTGCAGAGTTATCAGCTGTGAGGATAGTGAGCCAGAGTGAATTTCAGCAAAGTTTATAGCATAATTGAATGACCAACTCTATGCATATTAACAAAAAGATAGAGACTGCCCCTTGTCTACTACAGACTACAATAAGTCTAATGCACAGTAGTGCGGTCACTGATCTATAAAGATCATTTCAAGGGGCAGTCTCTACGTTATTTCCATTGGTCAAGGGGCAGTCCTTTGGAGGTTCTTTTAGAACCAAATTTATATATAGTAGGCCAGTGGCAACCTTCGTGTAGAGCTCTTTTCAGAGCCACCATCTCTGTTCAGTGGAAGCGGCAATCTATCTGAACGGCTTTTTTCAGAGCCACCAATTCTTTCACAAGTAGGAAAGGGCACCTTCTCTCAAATCATCGGGCAAGGGGCAGACCAAATGATGACATAAAAATGTCTGAGCTTGTTTTGCAGAGTTTATCTCACCTGACTTAAGCATAGATACAGCACATTGATGTTAAGCTTCTCTACTGCCCTGCTGAATTCGCCTGGTCCAAGGTACTCTTTTATACAAAAAGTACTGCAATGAGAATATAATATCACCAACTATAAGTTATTACCTGAAACTTTTTAGGAGTCAGAAAAACACACCTGTTCTACAGGCAATTAGACCTCTCAGGTAGGGTCGGTTGGTCAGGCATTTTTTGTTTGTTTGTTTGTTTAAGGGGAAAGGGTTTCAAACTTTTCTGGAAATGTTGGTATATATCAATCATTTTTGGCATTTTAAAATTAAAAATTTGGAAACAAAATCAAAATGTTTAGAAAATGTTCTAAATTCTTTCAAAACCATTTTGTAAAAATGGGTTGATCGGGCACATAGAGCAGGCTTGTAGAACATGGTTGGGGTGGTTTTGGGAATAAATATACCTCAGTTGTGGCATAGCTCCAGGCCCTGACCACTATACTATGAGAGCTTGCTAAGTTTTCCGATTGTATATAGCCAGGGCTGATTGCAAAATTATATTGAGGGATCCAGAAATACCAGGATGGAGTTGCGCTAGCCATATAAAGCTTTAGGGTTTAAATACTCGAATATGGGAGGGGAACCACCCCACCAGCACCTGGGTTGAGGGCATGGCTGTCTCAGCCTGACCACAACACTATATGAGTTTGCTAAGTTTTTACGATTGTATATCATATAGCCAGCGCTGATTGCAAAAATAAGAGAGATCCAGGAAGCAATTTGTTTCGTACATGAGTTCAATTAGATGATCATTTTATTGAATGAATTTTATTTTAATCTGTATCAACCCTAACCTTACCCGAGGCCACAAAAGGCCATAACAAATAGCTAATATGCGACTAGCCGGCTGCCAGATAGATGATGTAAATGGCAGCGATAATAATTAGCCAATGTAAAGTGCTTTGAGACGGTGTTCCACACAGTGTAAAGCGCTATACAGGGTGACCCAGAAAATGTTGAACCCAAATATCACAAACTTAAAAAAAAAAAAAAAAAATTAAAATAAATAAATATGGCATTCTGTTTTCAATAGTTATGTAAACAATTTATTCAGCTTTCTGGAGAACTTTAGATCATGTAAATTGGCCTTACCAAACTAAAGATACATTTGATTGTGTGACAGGGGGTGTTTTCGCCCTTTTGTAAAAGTGAAAAAAGTGTAACTTGGTTCAGATATGAAACTTAATTCTGTTCTAAGTATGGTGAGTTAAGTAATCTTTTCTTTTGATCTGTGTTTATCAAATTAACATTTTCAAATGAAGTCAAGGGGACTTCAATTTTTGTTTTCAAAGTCTCTTATATAATAATAATATTGATTTACATAATAAATAAATATTGATGAGATACTGTGCAGAATAATGTATAAACAGGCACTTGTTCTGCTCATGTAGCATGAAACCATTTTTTTGCACTTCACTTACACTACAAAACAACACTTCTAACAAAATTACACGTATTTTAAGTTTCCTGTGGCCTATTTTTATGATCTAAAATGTTTCAGAAAGTTAAATGTAGGATGCACATAGCTGGTGAACGAGTTTATGCAATATTTTGTTATTTTTAATGGTAAAAAAAAATATTGAATTTTGTGATTTTTGGGTTCAACATTTTCTGGGTCACCCTGTATAAACATTATTTTTAATATTATTATGTACCACATGCTTCACGATTCAATATCGTGACACGATCCGGCTACTGTCAAATGCTCTCGAAAAAGTTAACATTTTTGAGCTCCCCCTTTAGCGCAATCAGTTAGGCGTCTGCCTGCCATGCCGGCGGCCCGGGTTCCATCCCCTGCGCATGTGAACAGTGATCTTTCCCCAAAAATTTGAAAAGATTTTCTCCCCTAATTGTCAACGAGAGCATCAATGATGCAGAAGCTCACTACAGCTGAGAATTTGGGAAAATTCATAACTCATGTCTATATATGAAGAGCTTTGTTGCAAAAGGGCTATGGTGCATTTTTTTTAAAATGAGTTTGATATAGAAATGTATAGGGAAAAATCTTATGTTTCAAGGAAACAAAGTCATTTTTTTCTTCAAAAAGACATTTTTCAAAAAGTCATTTTCAAAAAGTCATTTTTTTCTCATTGTAAACAGCCATTGAAATTGTTGTTTTGTTGCAAAAGGGCATGTGTCCAGAATTAAATCGGGATACAGGCCCTTTTGCAACAAAACAACAACTTCAATTGTTTACAATGAGATGTAGGTCTTTTTGAGAAAAAAAATTATTTCCTTGACTTTATTTCCTTGAAACCTGATTGTGAGCTATACATTTCTGTATCAAACTTATTTTTTTTAAATGATTAAAATAAATGATTTTTTTTGTGTGGTATTTTTTCTCTAAGTACAAAAGTACAAACAGATGGAGTTTTGTTGCAAAAGGGCCTACATCCAAATTTTCAAAAAATGTAAACATGATTTAATTTTTTTTGAAAACTAGCACATTTGGAATGTATTTCAATTTAAATTAGTATGTAGTGTACCTCTTTCATAATCCATTCAGTTTTTCAATTGCTCAACTTGAATATTTAGAAACAGTTTGTTAAACTTTTTCTCAATAAGAGCCAAAGTGGATGCAGGCCCTTTTGCAAAAAAACCTCTTCATATTGTAAACCACTATAATCTGTCCAGCATATAACAAATGATGCAAAGCTCGAATCCATATTATACCTTACATGAAACAAGAATTATATATATATTATTATGCATTCACCGTTCACCGTGTAAGCACATTTGCCCTTCTATATGCTTCGGTTGAGATTTCATAAGATCAAGAAATAGTCTCTTTCTGGTATTAAAACAAAATATTGCCAAACAACTTGGATATTAAATAATGCGACCTTATGGTAGATGATTGTTCTCTTTTGTAATGTGTGAAGTTTCAATAAATAATATGTACAGAGATGAATATTTTCGGTACATAACAATGGCAAAATACAACACCTATTTTATGAAAATATGCATCATTTAATGAAAATAATAATATTTACAGGTCACCAAACTCCCATGGCCCCTGGATCTTAGGCCAAGTAGAAATAAAACTAGTTTCTCGTGCTAACTTTTTGGAAAAAGGAAGATAAGGTGTTTTTGGGTTTTTTTCCCCAAAATGGCGAATGCCCCTTTTTCCGAAACTGGTTTCGCTTTATCCAACATGGTGGAAATGTTTTTGCTTCAAAATGGCCGCCACTTTTCTAAGACTAGCTTTATAACCTTAAAATGGGTACATACTGGAAACTGCTCGCGATATTTTACATGTTTATTTTAATATAACACAAGGATTTATTCTCTATTTTTTCTCTTTCAGGAATACAAAGCTAAATAAGAAAACATGTGTATTCTAGATTTACAGAATATCAGTGTGATCTCGGGAATATCTTGATAAATAAATCAGTTCCAGCCAAAAACGACAAACAAATGTTCCGAAGACTGGCGAAGACCACACTGGTATTTTAAAACACTTTGCATCATGTTTTGATAATTAACAGTTTGCCTGTTATGTTGTTCTTTGATTTTAACAGGGTTTTTTTAAATATTGACACGTTCTCCATTTACAACATCAGTGTGATCTTGAGAACATTCAAAAAATAAAAATTGAAAGAAAAAAATTGGGAACAAAAAAATTGAAGAAAAAAACTATTTTTTTTTGACGCGGCGGCCAAAATGGATGGGGAAGAGAAACTACTATTTTTTTTATTTGGCCTTTTAAATGGTGCGCCACTTTGACTTTGGTAATGCCACAAAAACCAGTTGGCGAATTGGCGTTCTCTTCTGGATGGTTCAATAAGTAATAATAACATCTACCGAGGTGATTGGTTTAGGGGAATATTGAAAATAAGATAGGCTTTTCCTCTGATATCAAAATAGTACTACTACATATAGTTTAACCATACAATACATAGCCTATAGCCTATTATAGCCTATAGGCATAGGCTGGGATTTTCGGGAATTGGTGCTCCCGGGACTCGATTTTGTTTTTCGGGCGGGACTCGGGATTTACGAAAATTGGTAGTCCAGATTTTCGAGGAAGTGAAAACGCAATAAAATATACTAAATGTCCACCAAAGTGTACTGTACTGTAGATATGTACTTCTGTTCTCTGTGTTGTCTTCATTTATTATTGTCAAATCTGCACCGGTTTTAATCAGCTTCCGGACATTAACATTACATATTAAAATCGCGATTCGTTCAAGATTTACCATCAGAATAATTTTGTGTACTACCAAAATGCATAAAACTTTCATAAGTGCAGCCAAATGTGCACAATGAAGCGAATTTTAGAGCAACATCGTGCGTACGTAAACACACCGCTGGCGATGTGAGCGGCGCCATACTCTTGGGTATACTCTTGGGTTCCTTTTTTAGTAGGAGAACAACCGTATGAGGAACAGGCGGGGTTGGACGATGATGTATCATTTATTTTAAAGTACCCCTTTTCATTTTATAATTGGTTTATTTTGTACTCACGTCTAGGCTATATCAGCCTTTCGACTCACTCATAGTCATTTTTTATTATCTGCAAACGTTTTCAGAATTTTACTTTTACTGTAAATTAACGAAAGAACGGGCTCGGTGAATCACGGGTTCCACAAACGCAGTAGCGTGTGCGCAAGTATACACGGACACCAACAAGATGCATGGGGTCATTAATTTTATTTTTAGCTGTAGCTTGGGTCATCGCGGACCAATCGGAGTCGTTCAATCAGATCAGCTGTCAGATTTATTTACCATTTTAAATGATCAATATTCATGACATACGATGCATAATTAATTAAATGTTGCCATATATGGCAAGATCATGACTCATGATTCGAACGATACCAAATTTATATAGGTAAGTCAGTGCGTAGTGTCTATCTATGGAAAATACGATGTATTTGGAAGATAAAATCACCACTTTAGGACACAGTTTGCCTCAATAAAGGCATGATTTTTGTACTTCCTCCCTCATCAATCAATTTGATTTTGTTTATCTGAGGGTTAAAGTATACATATTGAAGAATCAAAAAAGGATGAAAAACAAAAATTTGATATCCACCAGATTTTTCACCCCCCCCCCCCCCCGCCCCCCATTTCAACTTTGACGAGCTTTATCTTGAAATATCCTGTGCGACTAATTATGTCTGGTTTTGTCGGAGCGGGTCACATATTATTATAATTATATCATGAATAATAATGATCTCTAACCCCCTCCTGTCGTGATTTCTGTAGTAAGCCAATCACAATGAGACAAACACGCATGTACATCATGATACATGCATGCCGTGTGTTAATCAAATTTTATGTCATAGCGATTTACACGTATTTTCAATACAGTTTTGACAATAAAGAAAATAACGAAAAATTACCAAGTTTGTCGAATGGCAATCTAACTCATTTTATAACATATTCATGCGATCATATTGTTTCACCATCTCAATGTACAATTTCCGACAAATACCACTTGTGTGACCGAGATAAAACCATATTTCATAGTCGCACTTTCCCCTTGACCTTTACCGTGACCTTTCGCATCAAGTCGCTTTAGCTTACTTGTAGTAAGCTAAAAACATGATTAGAAAGATAGGGTTAAAATGGAATAAAGTGAATTTAACTCAACTCATGTGCACAAAAAATGCATCCAGGAATACCAATATACTATATTGCTGTTGCACAGTCAAATCAATGATGAATATAAGGCTAAGGCACAAACAAATTGTTGTGTTGCCCTCTAGTGCCAACAATTTTGAGGGTCTGTTTTTTTTCTTTTTTTCTTTTTTATTGCTGAAAAATATTACTGGCAGATCGTGGCTATCATGGTTCAAGTCAAGACGAATTGGTAAATATTAATTCTACTTATTTTACTAGTGTGATAATAGTTTTAATAATATCTATTCAAGCAAACTTATTCATTTCAAGCAGAAAATAATATTCTTACAATTTGGGTAAATATTTAAATCTTAAAAAAAAAAATATGAAACCCTAATTTCTTAGGGTCGGTTGCTGAGGGCAACACAATAATTGTTTGTGGGGAGCCTGAAATTCAGGATCTAAAAACCAAATTTTGAAAGTTTCCTGCTCAATAAATCAAATATCGAAACTCAACAGATGTTGCTTACAAATTAACTAAAATCTATACCTACCTATATTGTAGTTTTTTGGGAAGTATAATTCCCAAGTAATACGCCAACAAGGACACCATCTGTGTTGTGTAACAAAGTGCACCACTCATCTGATGTCCTGGGTTGTGTAGATCTAATTCAGTATCGGGAGCTCTAGGTCCTTCTTCATGAGATACTGTTACAGAAAAACAATGAAACATATGTTACAGTGGCGGATACAGGGGGGCGGGGGGCGGAGGGGGCGGGTGCCCCCCGTAAAATTTGACAATATACCTTTTTTGTGTACCACTTTACCTTTTTCAGTTTTTCAGGGGCACAGGTAGGTTCCGTCGGTACATTTGCCACTTGTACCATGCAATTTTTTTTGGTCAGTTTTGGGACAACCACATCGCTACATGTTTCCTAATTGCTTCAAATTCAAAATTTTGAAAATAAATTGTTGGACACCGACAGTTTATTTTTTGCGTGGTTTTCTCGTTCTTAAATAGTAATATATAGTTGACATTGTTTCCTGGGTATGATCGCAACTATACACAAGTGAATACAATATATAATAGGGAATCCCTAATAATGATTTTTTTTAATTGACAAATTACCAAATGAGTTGCTTGAAATTAACAATATATTCGGCATCATGTGATATGGCATGCCAAACCATAGGTATTTTTCTTTTTATTGTGTGAACATACAGGGGATAATTAATTGTATCATGTGAACATGCAGGGGATAACAAATTCAAAGCTTAGTCAAGCAGCCTCGAAAGAAAAAAGAAATGGTATTGAAAACACTTCAAAATTTAAAGAACCTAAATCCACCCGACGCCGAATTCAATTTTTGCCGTAAAATGTTTGTAAAAAAGTCAACAGGCTCTGTGCCGTCAACTCTCTCCATTTATGTAAGGGTGAAAAACATGGCCGGCTTTGTTGTTGACAGATAACGTATTTTTCCGTGTAGATTTCGGTCTTTTTACGGTCTATTTCAACCCCAAAATGGATCGAAAACTGTTGCCTTTAGTGTAGCTTTTATCATCTGCCATTTTATGTGTTTGCATTTGTGTGCCGTGACCCGTAACAATACATTGTTGATTTCAAGCAACTCTTAAACAGACGCAATGCAATTGCTTTACATGTGATATCTTACCGATCATAAACGCAAATGCTTGGTAACGCGATACATCGAATATGGAATACATCGTGTGGGTTGGCTTTCATGTTAACACAATATGGATCAGCTTTAAAACGTGTTAACCAATGAAATTGCAGTAATTACACCTAATTAATAACCGATTAGCTGTTAACTCACTCAATGTTGTGTACGATGAGTAGTCCCCATTTGCTGGCAAACACACTTCCGGATGCACCACGCTATATTGCACTTCATGACTATTCTCCGTGTACACCCAGCGCCCTCGCACGTACGCTGTTCTGCGCGCCTCGGCTATCAATGCTGCGACTAATTCATCGTCTTCATCTGTGTCTTCTGCAGCTAGCTGAGGATCACTATGGAATGGAATGTTTAACATAAAAAAGTTAACCCCTTGAGAACTACCTGCTGATTGGTCAGAAAGACGGATACATCATGTTTTACACCAATCAGAGACATTGGTAGAATAAATGTATCCCTGATAAAGATTGGAGTGAATTATTTTCAAAACAATATTTTCAACGGATATTCAAATGAGTAAAACTTAATTAATCAATCCCTGTTACAGACATGTTATATAGGCAGAGGTTCATATTAGACAGTAGGAACTGGAGAGTTCCAAGGGCTTATAAAGCAAAGATAACCTCAAATTTAAGCTCTAGTTTGAATTAGAAAATAAAAAGATTGTTTTTATACCGTACCTGCGTTATATTGCCTGCCATTAATGCAGGCGGTAATATTTTAAGAGGAACAATGACGCTGCATGTGGAGTTGTTTCACGCCAAAAATAACACTACCGAACGCATTTATGTCAGACCATATAACATGGGTACGGTCTAAAAACGACACCTTTATTTATTCTCATTCTTAAATAGCCATACTTTTAGACATTTATTTAATCAAATTTGTACCCGTAATTGCCCACATTTATCAACTGTTACCAGTCAGTATCGAATAACTCACCAACATTCCATCCAATCTCGCGCAGCAAGTATGGAATGCGTTGGCGTCAGGAAAAGCGCAGTAGACGCACTGAGAAGTGCATGTTATGGAATAAAACTATAGTTACCACTCACTGCGCGAGGGTGGTCATGCTAATCAATGTATGCCGTATTAAGTTCTCATATAAATGTCGCCGATTTTTCTGAGAACCAATGAGAATTGCTTAGACATTCTTAGCTGTTTAAGAAGTTTTTTCCCTGAAATTTCTAAACCTAATCTTATCCAAATGAAAATAATACTCGCCATTAAATTTTAAAGCAAATGTTTGATCTCGTTTTCTGTTCCCCTCAAATTTAAGCTCTGGTTTAAATTATCATTTTTCCCTAAATTTAATTTGTCTAAATCTAATCTTATCACATGAATGGCTCCAGTATAATATCCACCATTACATTTTACAGCAAAGGTTGGATCCTGTTTCCTGTTCCCCTCAAATTTAAGCTCTGGTTTGAATTATTGTTTTTCCCTAAATTTAATTTGTCTAAATATAATCTTATCCAAATGAATGGCTCCAAAATACTCACCATTACATTTTAAAGCAAAGGTTTGATCCCATTTCCTGTTCCCCTCAAATTCAAGCTCTGGTTTGAATTATTGTTTTACCCTCAATTTAATTTGTCAAAATTTAATCTTATCAAAATGAATGGCTCCAATAAAATACCCGCCATTAAAATTTAAAGCAAAGGTTTGATTCCTTTTCCTGTTGAGACTCGATCCTCATGTCTTCCCTATTTTACCTTGCTTTGTCACATTTTTATAGATGGCGGCCATATAGATGGATGTGGGGACCCAGTCTAGTTGCCTGTACCCCTACACCAGGGAGAGCACTGGATCAAAAATGTGAGAGGTCCCATAAAAGATTTCAGGACCCTGGACTTTAAAAAACCAATTTAAGGGGTCCTAAAGTTTGGGTATTTGAAAATTTTACTTTTTACGGACAGTTTTAATCAATTTATATTGTGAGCAAAGGATGGATATGTAATTTACAGAATTTCTTAAGGTTTCCATTTCCATACATCGCCAAATTTAAGGGATCTCTTCAATTTTGATCGGGACCCGCAAGTCCTTCCAATTTGAAACATGACGCGTCACTACAAGAAAGTGAGAGGTCTAGGACGCGCAGACGCGTCAGAATGCAACCCCTGCCCTACACCATCTTACCTTTTCCTTATTTCATCCACAGGGAATATATAAGTGATGAGATGTTGAATTCTACTCCTTCGAAGCTCACACAACTTTTCCTCTTTGTTGTCTAATGATTCCCTCCGACTGCTTATGCTAGCCTTACTCTGATCTGTAAAAGAATATTTGAAAAAAATAATAGTAAAATGTATGAAACATAGAACTTTGTGATGATGAACAAACTTGATGCAGCACATCATAAGGAGGGACTTTGCAGCTGTTTTTCAAGATATATATGAAAACAGACAGATTTTTTTTTTTTTTTTTAAAATTTTAATTTAGGAATAAATTTCATTCGAAATATCTGAATGCCTTGATCAATTTTGAATCATTTCATGTCATTTTAGAGCTTAGAAAAAGCTCTGAGAGCACACATTATAAACTCAAAATTTACTTAACTTTCAAAGTTCCCCTTTTGATGTGCTACATCACAAATAAGGGCAAATGGTTTTAAATCCTATAAATAAATGGGTAATGTATGCTATCAAATTGAAACCTAACTGATCTGAAAACTGAGATAAAGAGTAAAATAGTAAGCCTAGGCGTGACAATGAACTTACTTGAACAAATCTGGAAAAAAACTGAAAAAGGTATGTGAAATTGGGCTATAAAGATGGCTCCAAATAGGCTGAAATTATAAATGTTAGTGCATCAACTTTAGAACAATGTAAATCTGCTATCACGGACCATGTAGCAGAACCATTTGACTGACTGGGAGGTGCCAAAATTCTACACAGAGAAAACAAGAGATAAACTACACAAATATGGGAATCCATTTTGATAAGAACAAGAGGTGAAACAGCTATGCACAATAACCAGCGGGCTTATCAACTTCCAGAAACCATTTAGAAACATCGGAAGTGACTCTGGATTCCTGAATAAACAGCCAGACAAGTCAGTTGCGAAATGTAGACGGATAAAAAGAGTATCATTTGGATTTGTTTAAAGGATATCCAAACTTTTCATTGACCAAAAAGGGCCAACAATTTGTTTTTTATCTAAAAAAAATCACATTTTGATAAAAATTTGAAATTTTGAATCAAAACTGATTTTGTTAGGTATTTTTTGTGAAATTTAAAATGGATTCTTCCGACTCATTTCATTTAAAAAAAATTATACTTTTATGTACATTACATTATTAGTTTAAAAGTTACAGTGCTTGATTAATTTCATAAAAAAGGGTTGACAGTACCCTTAACCCTATACTAACTGCACTGAATCTCACTAAATCTCACTGCCAGAAACTATCTCCACGCACATGCTGCTGCATTGCCTCGTTGACGTCACCTACCCAAGGCACATGTTGGCAGGAAGTTTTAGCCCGCATATGCGCTGGGAGTTTAAGCTCAGTTGGTAGAGGGACAGACTTGGGTGCGGATTGTCCCGCAATCGAATCTCGGGGGTGCTGGGTGATTTTTCGGATACAAAAAATAGTACTTTTTACCCCTCCCCCTGATACGCACAAAAACATAGCCGCATGCAGTTAGGGTTAATAAATGTCAATTTTTCATGTTGATTAACCCTAACCGCACTGAATCTCACTAAATCTCACTGCCAGAAACTATCTCCAGGCACGTGCTGCTGCATTGCCGCGATGACGTCACCTACCGCAGGCATATGTGGCCACGGAGTTTGTGGCCGCATAGCCGCTAGGGAGTTAGCTCAGTTGGTAGAGGGACAGACTTGGGTGCGGATGGTCCCGCGATCGAATCCCGGGGGGTGCTGGGTGATTTTTCGAGTAAAAAAAATAGCACTTTCCCCCCCCCCCTCCCCCCCCCCCCCCCCCCCCCCCCCGATACGCACAAAAAAACTAGCTTTACTGGTTAGGGTTAATAAATGTCAATTTTTGATGTGCAATAACCCTAACCGCACTGAATCTCACTGCCAGAAGCTATCTCCAGGCACGTGCTGCTGAATTGCCGCGATGACGTCACCTACCGCAGGCATATGTGGCCACGGAGTTTATGGCCGCATAGCCGCTAGGGAGTTAGCTCAGTTGGTAGAGGGAGACAGACTTGGGTGCGGATGGTCCCGCGATCGAATCCCGGGGGGTGCTGGGTGATTTTTCGGGTAAAAAAATAGCACTTCCCCCCCCCCCCCCCTCCCCCCGATACGCACAAAAAAACTAGCTTTACTGGTTAGGGTTAATAAATGTCAATTTTTGATGTGCAATAACCCTAACCGCACTGAATCTCACTAAATCTCACTGCCAGAAGCTATCTCCAGGCACGTGCCGCTGCATTTCCGCGATGACGTCACCTACAGCAGGCATATGTGGCCACGGAGTTTATGGCCGCATAGCCGCTAGGGAGTTAGCTCAGTTGGTAGAGGGACAGACTTGGGTGCGGATGGTCCCGCGATCGAATCCCAGGGGGTGCTGGGTGATTTTTCGGGTAAAAAAAATAGCACTTCCCCCCCCCCCCCCCCCCCCCCCGATACGCACAAAAAAACTAGCTTTACTGGTTAGCGTTAACCCTAACCGCACTGAATCTCACTAAATCTCACTGCCAGAAACTATGTCCACGCACGCGCTGCTGCAATGCCTCGATGACGTCACCTACCCAAGGCATATGTGGGCAGGAAGTTTTAGCCCGCATATGCGCTGGGAGTTTAGCTCAGTTGGTAGAGGGACAGACTTGGGTGCGGATGGTCCCGCGATCGAATCTCGGGGTGCTGGGTGATTTTTCGGGTAAAAAAAATAGTAATTTTCCCCCCCTCCCCCGATATGCACAAAAACATAGCCGTGTGTGGTTAGGGTTAAGGCAACAACAAAAAGGGAAATGTTCTATGCGCAGTCACATCTCTCAGGTACATGTAGGGTCGGTCGGTCCAGGTTTTTTCTTTCTTTGTGAACATTTAGGTTTTGTTTCCATCACCTGCGCCTAATCAGAATCTTTTCTGATAAACATCCTGATCACTTGATTTTGTGAGAACAGATCGCATGCAGTACTCAAAATCAAAATTACTTTAGTTCATGAGGTGGTACTGATGAATGATAATAATAAACCTTTCTCTTGTGGGATTTGAACCCATGGCCTCCCTCTCTACTATCACACACTCACCTATGTACCTCTGGATCTTGTCCACTTTCTGCCGATGAACCTTTGCCCGATATTCATCACGCTTAATTCGGTCTTTTAACTCCTGTAATTTGGCTGCATCTATTCAAATGGGGACAATGGACATGGACATAAATGTTGTCAAGAAGAATCGTAACTATTTCTATTGGAATTGTGTGCGTGTTTAAATGGGGACAATGAGAACTGATTAAAATCTTAATACTTTCCACACGGCTATTATTTTTACCAAACACAAAACAGATTTTTCAGAAACCTTTCCCAGTTTTCAAAGTCTATCTCAATGGGTTACCGAACCAATATTAAGAATGTTTCTACTTATTTTAATGCATTTCTCATGGTGATTCCAAATATGATGATGAAATTCAACAATTTTAACATTTTTGAAACGTTTTGTGCAATTTTGGTATGTCGCCTGTCGCGTGGAAAGTGTTACACCATTTGTTATGGTGTAGAAGTCCCAAGTATGCAAATGATCAATTTGTCATGCTCTACTGCACATCTACCACAATACTCAACAACGGAATAAATCTAATAACCCTCATTGGCATACTTAGGACTTCTACACTGGTACTATTTTATGAGTCAATATTTTGCCAACAAAAAGGCAGGCAAATGCAATTGAAAAAAACATACACCATTTTTGAACATGGGAACAGTTAACGGCTGTAATGGGTGTCATAGTGAGTAGCCAAAGCGTGAAAGTACAGGGTGAATCCAAAAATGCAATTAGTGAAGAGAAGTAATCTTGTTTTCAAAACCAATTTGAAATTAGAAACTTGTTTGGCGTTGCAAGAATCATATATTTATTACTAACTTTGTATGAAAAAATACAATAAATCACATTTTCTGTTTGTCTTTGGTGAACCTTTTTATTTAACAACCCAATTTAGACGATTGTCCATGAAGCATAGTGGTTTTCAATTGACACTGCAGCTGCACACATCGCATTTCACATTTAAATATCCCGCCAACAAACCTTTCATCATATCTGTATCCAAATTTAGGATATCATAACCAATTCATAGCATAGGTAAGGGCAATGTTATAATGTTACTCCCATGTAAACAAGAAAGGATGCATTCATTCCAATTACATCACAAATTTTCAAATCTTTGAATGAGAGACACGATTTTATGCATGTTTTGGGTGTCTCGTGGACCACTATATGAAACCAGGGTATCAGTTTTCACACATAGACTTAGCAAATAATAATGTTATTATTATAGCGTTTAAATATTTTCAAACTTCAACTTAGTTTTGAAAACAAGATGGCTTCTTTCCACTATTGCAGGTTTTTACTACCCTTAGAGGTGAATAGAGGGTCGTTTAAGCGCTGCATATAAAATATGAAATTTCAATGTGAGTACCCACCCCCTCCCCAGAATAGAACACTTTCAGCTTTCATCAGGAACAAGGTCAAGATTGGTTGTTACCTGCAATTTATTGGGTGAAGATTCACCTCAGTGCACTATGTTTGTTCAACGTAGTAATGGGAGAAGTAGACATATAGGTGAAGATTCCTCATAGATTCACCTGTCCAAACTATAAATTAGGTCAAGATTTACCACCTCAAAAAAATAACTAGGCAAAGATTAGGCGTCTAATCTTCGACTATCATTGTGGGTGGTAGGTTAAAGATGCACATTGATGCCTGTATAAAGGGGAATGAAGATCCCTATCAAAGATGCCCTCAATACACAGCAAGCCTGATGAGATTTCTGTGCACCAGTAACATACCTGCTTTTTGGAGAATGGTGTTTTCTTCTACTGCTTTCTGTGCCCATTCTACTCTGTCTTCCAATACAGATATTTCCCACTTCTAAAACAAGCAAACAGACAAAACAATTGGAATTGGTATAAAGATGTCAACATCTAACTTACAGTGTACATTTTGTTGGTGATTTTTAGTGCGTGTTTGCATACACTAAATTATATTTTTTGAATTGTACTAGCCAAAATTGTAGTAGCCAAAATATGAAGTCACAGAAGACCGAATGACGCTAATTGGGGTTTTGCATTGTAGTTGCCTTGATGAACAACTACTTAAACATAAAAATATAGAAAATCAGTTTCAACCATAGGCTACCAGTAAGGGACACCAAGGATAGATCCAAATGGATTCAACAGCACTAGACCAACAATACCCAGATTTATATTACTATGCAAACAAATCACCAACCTGCAGCTCTCAATAAGATAGAAGCCTGTGTTGCGGACGTTCGCTCTTGGGCAATCTCAAATAAACTGATGCTAAATGACTCAAAAACTGAAATCATCCATTTCCACTCCAATTTCAGGTCTTACTCTGAGTTACTTCCCATCAGCATTGGAGGCTCCGACATATCCGCATCAAGCTCTGCCAAAGATCTAGGCATTTTGCTTGATGACACTCTGCAGCTAAAAGACTATGTTCGCAATATATGTCGTAGAGCATCTTTTGGAATCTATAAAATCAGCCGTATTCGCAAGTATTTAGATCGTAAATCCACAGAGCGACTCGTCCACACCTTCGTCTCATCTCATCTGGACTGCAACAACTCTCTTTTGTATGGCCTATCAAACAACCTTCTGTCATCTCTTCAAAGAGTTCAAAATTCTGCCGCTCGTCTTATTACATATACTAAACGCCACGAACATATCACACCCATTCTACGTGACCTCCACTGGCTTACTGTCAAGGACAGAATACGCTTCAAGGTTCTCCTTTTAACCTTTAAGGCAGTAAATGGACTTTCTCCTACCTACATCCGCAATCTCATATCCTTCACCACTCACAGACCTCTTCGCTCTTCAAACCAACTCGCATTAAAACCAGGAACTCGGGTCAAAACATCATCCTATGGCGACCGTGCCTTTGCAGTTGCTGCACCCAAACTCTGGAACAATATCCCTGTCAATATCCGTTCAGCTGAGTCACATAATCAATTTAAATCCAAACTCAGAACATTCATGTTCAAGTAATTGTATTGCACTGTTGTATTTATTAAGTCAATTTGGTTGTTGTTTATAGTGTATATGTTGTGCATGTTGTATTGTATAGCGCTTAGAAACCTTTGTATTTTGCGCTTTATAAATGTTGTTTATTATTATTATTATTATTTATAAAATGCAGAAGTACATGTAACTAAAGCGGTGTGCAATGACAACATCCCAGGATTAGACATTAAATGTGACATCAGAGCATATTCTAGTGTCAGTGCAGCTGCTTTTTATCAGGAGCTCATTTTAATGAGGACCTTATATAAGGATGGTGCGCCCGTTTGCAGAGTGGTGATGGACGGTGGTGGACGTTGACCATCTCAGCGACGGGCTGCTAAAAGATGGACATTTAGATGTGGTTGCCCGACCATAGTATTGTGTGATAATGGATGGGTTTGTCCATATTTTGAGTAGTGTATGCCGGCTGAAACGGGCGCACGCCGCCTGGATAACCGTCCGTGGCATGGACTCTCACCAGGCGCTCACAGTGTGACACCGTACGGGTTTGCACGGTACCTGCTACATAACGCCTGGGTAACATTCTGTTAATGTGTTGACGGTCTCACAACGTCTCCGTAACATCCTATTACTGTTTCCTCGCAATTGTACTGTCTCAAAACTCCTGCCGGGCGCGGATGGCCGACAAAGTCCCCTGAATGTGTTCAACTGACAAGAAACGGCTCACCGTATGTCCTCACCGTGTGCCGCCGTCCGCACCAATTTTCACATGGTAAGGGACCGCCAAGCTCACACGGATACATGTGAAGGGCCCATTAGTGGTGTTAACTACTAAACCAAATGATTCATATAACACCTTAATTAACACTTACATTAATAATTAAGGAAGTATTATTAGATGTGTTGTTGAAAATGTCAAAAAATCTGTATGAAAACGTCAATTACATGGGAACTGTAATGCAAAGCATATCATTATTAACCATACCATGAGACAGCCACCAATAAAATCCCTTGAAATCAACAGGAAGATATACAGAGTAGTGAGTAAAAAAAAATGTACTAAACTTTGGGATTTCATATCTTAAAATCTGTGCAAATGTTTCATATATTTTTATATTGAAGCAGACAAGTTATCTTATTAGCTTTCTAAAGAATTTTAGTTGGTTGAAATTGGTTGTGATAAACATATTTTACGCTCATTTGCGTAAAAGTGAACATTTTTTATACCAAACAAGATTTGCGATATTATCTTTTCTATTGAATTTCACTAGTGAAAACAGTCCACACTCAAACTGAGTCCAACTATCTGTTGTTGTTGCTAAATTTGTGTAATAAATTTGTATAATAATGACATTGTTCTGTCATTATTTCGCATATTAATGTTTGAAAAAATAAATGAGAATATTTGATTTGTCTTTATTGGTTAGCTATTGTGTACAGTGTACCATGCATGAATCCACTTGTTCATTAATATCAAGCATTATTAAATAAAATATTCAATATATTGTGTTCGGTTTCAAAATGCAGTAACTCTACCAAGATAATCATATCTGGTAACGGTACAATGAAATGTTATTATTCTTTTTGCTGATGATAGTGAATAAATGCATCTATTGCCGCATACATTGGTTGTCTTCATATTCTGTTAAAAATAGTTTTTATAATATTTTACTTTGAGTACACCTTTTATTTTGACTTACCCTGTATGTCTGGTATTTTGAACCACTCAACATTAAGATATGTACAGTATTATCCCTATTAAGAGCCCAGGGCGGTTAACTAAGTCATTTTGGGTGGGCGCCTATTTGTATACTGATTTACAAAGTTGTTGACCATCAAGGTTGCAAAATTCAACAGCCTTTACATCCCAAGCTGCAAAATTCGATGTTTTGCATTCAAGATGGTGGCCTCCACGAATGACAATAAACACGAAACTTTACGTGCGTATTTCGGATGGTTTCTGTTGCTGTTTAAAGGCATACATTGTAGCACATGGTTTAAGTTCACTTTTGGATCACAAACAATGTGTCAAGTATGTCTGTTAAAATAACCACAATTTCCCCTTTATTTTCAAGCAATTTGTAGTCCGAGACTTAGTGTCATGTGAGTAACTTTTAAGTAAGCTTATTTTTGGGGTGGGCGGTTAATTAGTATATATTTATTATTATAAGTCACCTGAGAAAAAGGGGGGTGGGCGCTTCTAAGGTCCTGGGCGCTTAATAGGGATAATACGGTATTCAAGTTTGTCAGTAATACTATGACCTGGACTGTACATGCTTCATTTCATAGATCTAAAGGTTTATTTAGGGGTACATGTGCATGAATTTTAACCCCCTGAGAACTACCGGCCGATTGGTTAAAATTTAGAATGTGTCAAATATTGTGCCAATCAGAGACATTGTTAGAATAATTACAATTTTCGAAAAATATTAGCATAAAATATTTATAAGCAAAACTGTAATTGGTTATCAAAATGATTTTATCATGTAATTGACCAATGGGAATTATTGTACAAAAGACAGGTAGTGCCCAGGGGGTTAACAACTTGTGCCTTGCCTTCCCCACCCAATCATCTCTGTACAAACCTACTGTACCTTTTCTGGTATGGCAGCATGTCTTTGGAGTTTAGTGGAAAGTCTGAAAATAATAAGTAAAATATTTGAAAACATGTTAAGTAAAGTCGGGAGGTATTTTATGATGGAGGTGACCTAGGGCAAAATCTTCTAGTAACTTTGCACAACCAAAATTAAAATTTGACCTAAAAAGTTACATTAAAACCATTTTCAAAATCAAATGAGAGTTCTAATCTCCCCTAACATTATTTTTTAACAATAGGCCTATAACTACTATTATAATTATAGGCCTATCTTTTAACCATCAAAATATGGCAACATAATTACTGGACCCACCCACTTATTAAACTATAGTCGGATTTATAATTGAACGAACACATTGAAGCAGCGTATTGCGTTTATTGCATGAAGCGCACACAACCCTAAGCGTAATAATTTTGGGCGCGATCGTCTTTGTGCTGCTAGCGTGTTGTTCATTCAATTATTAATACTAAAGTACATTGTATAGGTCGACCCGGAGTGTTGTCACATGCCGTTGACCACAAACTAAAATATTGGCCTCTTACACAGAGTACACAGCATGACGCAATCCCTTGGCCTTGGGTATGGTGGAGTAGAGCGAAACTGAGTGATAGGAACCCGGATGACCGGGCCGACCAGCCGACCAATTATCCTATAGATAGTTAAAATATGTGAATGTATTTGTCAATTGTAGTAGTCTAGACTCTACCCGGGGGGGGCACTGACATTTGAAAAGGGTATAGGTATGTGCCGCGCTGAAGACCCCCTTTTTCACCCTCTGCTGCTAGTTCTTATGACCCCCCTTTTGAGCCTGCATCAGTTCTTAAGACCCCATTTTTATTGAAAATTCAAAAATCGCGAAATTTTGCGTTCCAAAGCACCAAATTTGTGTTCCAAAGCCCCAATTTTTCGAATATTTTGCGTTCTTAAACCATAATAAATCGAAAATTGAACTATGGGCCAGTTCTCAAGACCTATTTTTGGGGGGAAAAATCAGTTCCTAAGACCCTATTTTTCGTCATAAAATCCACTCAGTTCAGTTCTTTAGCCCCCCTTTTTGAGACCCTGGGCGGCACACCCCTACCCAAAAAAAAGTTGAGTGCCCCCCCCGGGAGACTCTAGTGTACTATTATTAGTGAGTAGTGTACATCTTATTCTTATTAACCTCAGTCTGAGTCACATCAATTCAGTGACTCATCCGTCCAATGTTACTATTTTTAGAAATGATGGTATCATGATATTGTTGTATATAATATAATAATAATTTTGTTAACTTTATTAACTTGATATTGATGAATCGAATGATGATGATACTATTCATTCATCATTTGTTGGATTGGATGGCACCGACTTACTTTTCAAAAAGTTTCAATCGCTCTTTCCGAAGCCTATATAGTCTTTGAAGCTTCTCCGCATATCTGACATAAAGAAATTATAAAATTAAGATAAATAATGATGGTAATATAAATATACATTAACAGATGATGACGCAAGTATTGTAAATTATTAGGCAATTATTATGTAAATAATCCATTGAAAAATTGAAAAAGAAAAAAAGTACACAAAAACTCACCTCTCTGGATTCCTCGTATTTGAATGAGTAAAATTTCCTCTTTCTACACATTTTTGACAAGTAAACGGTTTCCGTGTGATACTACATAAAGGACAACGTTCTACAGCTATTGTAAGACCGCCAAAAGGCGGCACAAATCGACCAAATTCTTCATCACATCTCGTCACATCGTCATACAGTCCAGCCATTTTCCACTTTCACCGAAAAGATGAAAATTCACCGTGGAGTTCATGAACACAGCACATTCGTTTGCGCTGGGTGGGAATACATAATTTGATTCACAGTTGAAATATGCGCAGCTTTTAATTAAAATAAACGGTGTAATATTAAAATTGTATACAATTTATATAACTAAAATTGTAATTATAAATGTTGCAAAAATAAATACTCATCCTACAAACGGCTATAGTAGAATGTTCATCAACCGCTTGTTAAAATTGATGAGCAATTTATTATTTTGGTGCATTGTGGGATTTGTTTTGCACAGCTGATTTCAGAGGTCGACAAACCTTTTTCAACAAAAGCGCTTCCAGGTAGCTGCGGACGATACCTGATGGCATACTATATTTACTTGAATGCTTTTAACCGGTGATTTTGATGATGATTTTATAAGGGATATATACAGTAAGAAGCAGTGTTGAAGAATTGTTTTCTTATATTATTTACTTCTGCATAATGAAAACTTTCAACAACAAAAAATATGCATGTACCATTTCCCATTGAAAATACACCGTCAAAAATGTTACCTCTTTCACAACATTTCCTGTATATTCCAAACGCAGTATTTCCTGGGATGCGAGAGATCGATTCGAAACTAAACACTTCAAGATTTACTCTCAGCTCAACATTGTTACAATTGATGGTAGTGTATAACGAAGCACTAATTTATTAAACACCAGAAAACCCTCAAATGATTGAAAAGTTAATCTTAAAGAATGTGCTGAGGCCGAGGGAAAGATTTTGTATTTTTCAATAAACCAATCTATAAACCAATCTATCTTAAAAAGGTGAAATTTTAGTCCGATATATTGAATTTCACTCATAAGAGTGAATATTTTCGATCTTTTAAGATCTTTCCCTCGGCGTCACATTCTTTAAGATTGACTTATCAATCTTTTGATTTAAAAGAGTACGGGCAAAAATTGACCATTTACTAGTAAAAATTACTATACCGTCCCACTGCGTGGTGTAAATCGAGGGCCAAGGTCGACGAACTTGGTAGCGAAGTGAATTATGTTTTGCACGACCAATATTGGCAATAACAACAAATACAGTGCGTGGTCACCTCACACCATCAAGGGATCTAAGCGCATTGAGGCTGTTCAAAATACAGCAGCTAAAACCTATAGATTTTGCACTTGGGACTACCGGCGGACACAGAGTGTCAGTGCTATGGTAACAAACCTTGGCTGGGATTCACTAGTATACCCGACGGCTACTTCATGATGTAATTCTGTTCTACAAAATATAGTATGGCAACCTTAGAATTCCATTTCCACAACAAGTCAACCCTGCTCCTCTTCGAACAACACGCAATAGCCGGCCATGCATGGCAAGAAACAAGCGGTGTATGCTTTCATTATAAATGCATACATTAAGTAGGCCTACTCATTCTTCATCAGAACAATACCAGTTTGGAATGGATTACCATGCAGCGCAGTTGTAGCACCATCTGTGAGAATGATCCAAACAGCACCACTCCCCATCCTCAGGACCGTGTAACTTGCTACGTGGTCTTTTTTTTAACTGTCCTGTATATATTGTGGATTTTTACTTGCACTTGGTACACCCATGCACCTTGACATCACCCGCTGTAATAGTTGGTCATCCGACTCTAGCGGCCACCAAATAGAAGAATTGAAGCCCGTTTTTGTTGACCTTTTTATTTTGGGGACCTTTATTTTATTTTTATTTTTATTTGTATAAGTATAATAATCAAGTGCCGTCCTCCGGGCCCTGTTAGAGGGAAAATACATAGAAATAATAGGTATAACGACGCCTTATTAAACAAATTATGAATATTATGGGACGATCTCGCCCGGGAATCGAACCTAAGCGATCACGCCAGTATATCCTATTCTCCAGACGCAGGCCCTAACTACTATGGCCTGGGTAATATTTGTGGCAGGAGACTGGGATACGTGATTGCTTAGGTTTGAATTTCAGATGCTATACCATGCGAGGTATTGTGGCCCAATAGATAAGGCACTTGCCAAGTAAGCAAGAGGTCCTGGGTTCGAGTCATTGGCGAAATCATTTTCCATATTAATTGTCTCTTTTCTATCTACGACGGCGAACCTGTTTAAAAATATTTATAATGTGTTAATGATAAATGTTAATGTTAATGTAATGTTAATTTTGACGCTTCGATGTTGATGTTGATACTGTTGATGTTGATGTCGACGTCGATGTTGTAGGCATCGACATCGACAACAACAGTATCAACGGCAACATCGGAAACGACATAAAAACAATCAACAACAAAATTCGAAAAAAAGAAAAATCGCTCAATACTGCATAATGGCACAGGCGAGTATGTGCCAGCTGCACCCATGTCTTGAGGACAGATCATCAAGCCTTCATTCATCAGGTAGCCTATAACTACATTGTTTTACATTCCGAAATGGCGGCAAATTTGAACTTGCATTCATCTGGGACCACCTTGATTATCTTTTGAAGTTTTGCTTATTTCATAACAAACAGAAAACTTCCACTCTATGGTATAGAAGATAGTTACGTTAAGTTAAGTATTGAAACATTGCTCATTTCATAACAAGAGAAAACTTTCACATAATCAATAATTTATGTAGTATTAAGTCAAAATCCTAAACTTGATCACGCTATCAACAACTTGCCAATGGTGAAAAAGGAGCCTACTTCTGGTTTTGTGGTTCTGGAATAAGTCGTACCTAGCTTCAGCCTAAAGCTATAGGTAGGTCTACATGAACTTATATGAACTTATATGAAGTGCCCCACTGTGGTAAGGGTGAGGAGGCTATTCGCCCTAACCCATACTTCTATCAATCTATATCATTGCGTGTACCGGGATGATCCCCTACTCTTTACGAAGGAGTCTGTGACCTTTTAACGTGCTCAGGGATAGCTCTTACGATACACGTAAACGGGACCTACATTTCTACGTGACTTCCGAGCCACGGTGCGCCTATACATGCCTACTTCAGTCTGCACGATATGAAGGAGGCATGTGGATGAGGCTGTGTTGGTGTATCGTATTGAACTCACGCTCAAACGATCCACCACAGAACGTCGGTGCGCAGCAGTGTTACGACGCTCTTACCGACTGCGCCACCTCGTCCCTGTCAGTGTCAGGTATTCAACTGTACATCCTTTGACATGAAGTTTCACATTTTAAAAGATTTTCTTGTTTAAATTTCCATATAAAATGCGGGATAAAATGCATTGCATCCACGCATAAGCTCTTTTCGCTTGGGATATCGCACGAATGAACATCTGAAGCGCGCACTTGTGGATTGTTAAGAAAATCTCCATTCACCACCCTCGCTTCCAGACTACGGTTTGCACAGACAGTCACCAATATTTGTAAGTTTAACATTTTTTACTTATTTTTTCAATAATGTTTTAATTTTATTCATTAATTTGAAATACTCTAAAATTCGAATAATGGTTTCATTTCATGGTTAATGAGTCTGCTGTAGCCTATGAACTGTGATACCCTCCCTTGGTTTTAACATTTTCCATGCGGTTATTAGTTTTACCATACAAAACAAATTTATCAGAAACCTTTCCCAACTTTCAACATGTTCAAGGTCTGTCTCAGGGATTACTGAACCAATACTAGACATGTTTGTACTTACTATTGCATTTCTCATGATGATTTCAAATATTATAGTAATTAAATTCAATAATTTTGACTTTTTTAAAATATCTTGTGACATTTTGGAATGTCGTCTGCAGACGCCTGTCGCGTGGAAGCGTCAATAGTTTGTTGAATATAAATTCTCTGAATAAAATTAAATAGCAATTATGATAAAATAATTTTAGAATATTTTTAAATATGATATTTATTTTAATTTTACTTTAATTGCTTTACACAATGATATACATACCTATTTTTGAAATTATTGTTTAACAATACAAATGTAATATAGAACCCTTTTATTCTATGTCAAATGAATATGTAACATTTGATTGATACCGGGTTACTTGAGAAATGCATTGAAATATTCCAAACATACCTAGTATTGATTGAAAGTTGAGAAAGATTTTCTGAAAAATCTATTTTGTATCATATAGTGCTAAAAGTTAAAGAAACACAATATCATCTTTCGGCCCGGATGTGGTCAAATGCATGGCTTTAACAAATCGTCATCGCGATCGAATTCGTCATTGGTTTTTTTCGATGTCGTCATCGCCATCATCATTGTCACCGTAATTGTCACCATCTTCGTCATTTATTATAATATTAAGGTCTCTATCAAAATGCGAAATACAATAACAAAATTATCAAAATTGAATCTTGCACCCATAGGATACTGACGTATATAAGTAACTTTTTTACAAAAAATCCATAAACATGGGGTATAATTTGTACTGGAAAACACTAAACATGGGTCTGGAATCACAAGAAAAAAACCAAAACTCAAACATGGGTCCCCCAAAAAACACGGTTAAATCGGCCATTCTTTTTTTAGATAAAAACACCCCTAACGTGAGTCAAACCTCTAGCTTTACACCTGGTCAAACATCATTTGAGAACCCCCCCCCCCCCCCCCACCCCACCCCACCAACACCCCACCACATCCCAACCCCACCCCACTACATCCCACCACATCCCACCACACCCCACCACATCCACCACACCCACCCCACCACACTCCCACCCCACCCGTATCTTGCACTAAAGAAACAATGATAATGTGTATTTAAAGGTACAGCAGTGCGTTGCATATTTCCAGCTACATAGTATACTCTCAACATTCGTCATGAACTCTGCCCCACCCCTCCTCCCACCAGCTTCAAATCCTGCATCCGCCCTGTGCCCTGGCTTTTAAAGGGACATTAACATGATTAAGTGGTGTTGAAAATTTTAAATGTTTAAAAATTTACTTCAGAATTCAAGATGAACATTAAAAATTGCCATTATTGTTGTTTTTACTAACAAAAACACAGCAAAACTTGAGTAAAACAATATCATCGCTATTTATTGAAAAACGCCCTCTATGCAAATATGATTCGCGTTATGTATCACGCGTGCTGCAGGGGGATACTGTCGGACGTAAAATGCTCGTCGCGGCTGTACGAGCATTTTTGAATCAACGTTTTCTTGTACAAAGAGGGCTGATTTTTCTTAATCCTTATAGGTGTAAGTTCATACATGTAATACAATTATAAAAATATACTAATCCCAGTTGTTATCATAATTGAGGGCGCAGCCTCCAACACATCTCTTAGTGCCCCTTTAAGTAATCCCAGTGATCAAAATCCAAAGCATCCTCTCGTTGATTTTTATATGATGTGTAGGGAGGGAATGCTTTAATTTGAATTTTAAAACATTCGTCAAATAAAAATTCCATTGAAATGGAATGGGGCGATCCAAGAGAAAAAAGCATGTTTTGTAACCAAACATCTGTTTCATACCAAGGTACCAGGGAAATGGTGTATGTATTTTCCACAATTCAAAACAAATCAAAACACCGCAGTCTAAAAATAGTACAGGAAACCAATAAAGTTGATTTGTGTGCATGGAGGGGGGGGGGGGGGGGGGGATACCGTCTGAAGAACAATCTAGGTATATATGACACATCCACAACTCACCACTTATTAGACAACAAGTGGAGATTTTTCCTTAGTCAAACAAGTTAAGCTAGTCAAACAAGATAAGCTATTAAGTCTCTCTGTTGGGATATAATAACATCTCTCTGATTGAATCATCAACTATAAACAAATTTAGCTTTGACTCCAGCACAGACTGCGGGTAACTGTTAAAATAAACTGCATAGGTACATGTAATTTACATTGACTACAAACATGGCAGCCTCCACTTATGTCTAGAAAGACTTAAATGTGTACATTTTTGCAATCACATGCTAATAGGGTGGCTTGGCTTCGCCCCCCCCCCCCCCCAAAAAAAGGTGTTACGTCTCTCAATATTAGAGTTTACAATAATAATCATTTTTAAAACAGCGTCACACCTATTATCAGCACAAATTTAAGCTCACCCTGACCGCCTCCGAGCAAGCGTGTTTCATGGTCTCATGCATCACGTCATACATTTTCTGTGAAATCTAAAATTAATATTTACCAACATCCTGAGCAAAGTACAAGAGATTATCTTTCATATTATTTATATCATGATAACCAAACTGATTCCCAAAGGACACCCGGCCCAAACTATGACAAAATTGGCTTTTGTTTTAGCCGATAAACGCACTAAAGTAAAAACATGACAAACGAGAGAGAGAGAGTGATTTACACAAAAACAGTGTTGCGCTTGCGTCGCCGAACAGCCTGGCGCCGATATTAGAAAACTGAAACAACTATGACACATCGATGGTCGTGTCACTGAGGACTCACCTTAATACAATTATACTTTAGTTTAGTTTATTTATTAGAACATACATTACGCTTCCAGCGGCACACGTCTTAAAAAGATGCGTTCTTATACAAAAATAACAATATACACACAAATTTTAAAAATATACAAAAATGAGACCTTCAATTTTACCCACGAACACCAAGGCTACATGTTATACTAGAATACAGATGTGGGATAAAATAAAGAGTTAAAGTATAGAGATATGATGAGACCAGTACGTATAGTTCGGTTACTTCGGTATCGCTTCATTATTTACATTGTATACATCATCTTGTTACAATTACAAAACATGTCAATACATACATGACATATGTAAGACCGTATTTTAATAAAATGTTAATGTCTAAATCGAGAGTTCTCTTATCATCATCGTCTTCCTCTTCATACTGGTGGAACAATCCTTTAAATTTGTCCATGTGTTTTATAGTATCACTCTGTTCAAGGCTTTGTTGATATCCAATCCTTTTTTCTCTCTGATGAGTTAAATTGTATTTCACAAGTAAGTAACTGGATGGAAAGTTCTTATATTAGTCGAGAAACGACTAATATACTGTATTTGTCCTGTTTCTTCTTCTTCTTTATATTAGTCGAGAAACGACTAATATACTGTATTTGTCCTGTTTCTTTCTTCTTATATTAGTCGAGAAACGACTAATATACTGTATTCTAGCTGTTTCTTCTTCTTATATTAGTCGAGAAACGACTAATATACTGTATTCTAGCTGTTTCTTCTTATATTAGTCGAGAAACGACTAATATACTGTATTCGTCCTGTTTCTTTCTTCTTCTTCTTCTTTCTTCTTCTTCTTCTTCTTCCGTCATGGGACCTATAGCTCCGTAACCATTGAGCCGATTTTGACCATATTTGGTCATGAGTACCCTTATGTGCACCACTACTCAGGTTGTAAAGCATAAGGGGTCAAAGGTCACACAAGGGTAACTAGGGGTCAAAACGTGATTTTCACTTAAAACGCATTTGCAATTTATTGACGTGACCTAGGATCGTGAGAATTGGCCAACATATTCCTTTAGATCGTACGCATATATAATAGTTCGGTTTTTTAAATCGAAAAATGTTTGGGGTTACTAGGGGTCAAAATGTAAATTTTTACTCCATTCACTCAAAACCCTACTTGTCCGAGGGAAAATGACTGATGATACTCAGAATTGGTCAAAAATTTCCTTGGATCCATGTACATATAGGGTGCTTCTACACTAAAAGTGAAATGTCAAACGAGGACACTAGGGGTCATTGAACTTTAACAGTAGGAAAATATAAGGCATGCTCCGATTTTGACAGGGTTTCTTTTATTTTGTGGGCATTGATGAGACAAGAACAAAAGTCAATCATACCGTTAAGGCCAAAGGTCAGGAAGAGGTCACTAGGGGTCAAAATGTACATTTTCACTCCTCGCACTCAAAATACTACTTGTCCGAGAGAAAATGACCTATGATTGTCAGAATTAGTCAAAAGATTCCTCGTATCAATGTTCATATAGGGTGCTTCTCCACTAAAAGTGAAATGTCACACGGGGTCACTAGGGGTCATTGAACAATACAGGTGTAAAACTGAAGACATGCTCAGATTTTGACCGGACTACTTTTTTCGTGTGCGCATTGATAAGCCAAGAAAAAAATCAATAATAAGTTTGGGGTCAAAGGTCAAGAAAAGGTCATTAGGGTTCAATATGTATTTTTTAAACTACTTCAGGGCTGAAATTTATAAAAACAATTATCAAATATAGTACAATTTAAGATATTATAAGGTTATTGCCCTTTGACAACATATACCAAGGTCAAAGGTCAAAGCCCTCGACTAATATCCGTGATCTAAGATCACAATTATCTCTAGTTCTTCTTTCTTTCTTTCTTTCTCCTGTCATAAGGCCTATAGCTCCGTAACCATTGAGCCGATTTTGACCATATTTGGTCATAAGTACCCTTATGTGCACCACTACTCAGGTTGTAAAGCATAGGGGGTCAAAGGTCACACAAGGGTAACTAGGGGCCAAAACGTGATTTTCACTTAAAACGCATTTGCAATTTATTGAAATGACCTAGGATCTTGAGAATTGGCCAACATATTCCTTTTGACCGTACGCATGTATAATAGTTCGGTTTTTTAAATCGAAAAATGTTTGGGGTTACTAGGGGTCAAAATGTAAATTTTACTCCATTCACTCAAAACCCTACTTGTCCGAGGGAAAATGACTGATGATACTCAGAATTGGTCAAAAGATTCCTTGGATACATGTACATATAGGGTGCTTCTCCACTAAAAATGAAATGTCAAACGGGGTCACTAGGGGTCATTGAACTTTACAAGGGGAAAATATATGGCATGCTCCGATTTTGACTGGGTTTCTTTTATTATGTGGGCATTGATGAGACAAGAACAAAAGTCAATCATACCATTAAGGTCAAAGGTCAAGAAAAGGTCCCTAGGGGTCAAAATGTACATTTTCACTCCGCGCACTCAAAATACTACTTGTCCGAGACGAAATGACCGATGATTGTCAGAATTTGTCAAAAGATTCCTCTTATCCATGTTCAAATAGGGTGCTTCTCCATTAAAAGTGACATGTCAAACGGGGTCACTAGGGGTCATTGAACTATACAGGTGTAAAACTGAAGACATGCTCTGATTTTGACCGGACTACTTTTTTCTTGTGCGCATTGATAAGCCAAGAAAAAAAGTCAATTATAAGTTTGGGGTCAAAGGTCAAGAAAAGGTCATTAGGGTTCAAAATGTATTTTTTTTAACTACTTCAGGGCTGAAATTTATAAAAACAATTATCACATATAGTACAACTTAAGGTTATTGCCCTTTGACAACATATAGCAAGGTCAAAGGTCAAAGCCCTCGACTAATATCCGTGATCTAAGATCACAATTATCTCTAGTTCTTTCTTTCTTTCTTTCTTTCTTTCTTTCTCCTGTCATAAGGCCTATAGCTCCGTAACCATTGAGCCGATTTTGACCATATTTGGTCATAAGTACCCTTATGTGCACCACTACTCAGGTTGTAAAGCTTAAGGGGTCAAAGGTCACACAAGGGTAACTAGGGGTCAAAACGTGATTTTCACTTAAAACGCATTTGCAATTTATTGAAATGACCTAGGATCTTGAGAATTGGCCAACATATTCCTTTTGACCGTACGCATGTATAATAGTTCGGTTTTTTAAATCGACAAATGTTTGGGGTTACTAGGGGTCAAAATGTAAATTTTACTCCATTCACTCAAAACCCTACTTGTCCGAGGGAAAATGACTGATGATACTCAGAATTGGTCAAAAGATTCCTTGGATCCATGTACATATAGGGTGCTTCTCCACTAAAAATGAAATGTCAAACGGGGTCACTAGGGGTCATTGAACTTTACAAGGGGAAAATATAGGGCATGCTCCGATTTTGACCGGGTTTCTTTTATTATGTGAACATTGATGAGACAAGAACAAAAGTCAATCATATCATTAAGGTCAAAGGTCAAGAAAAGGTCCCTAGGGGTCAAAATGTACATTTTCACTCCGCGCACTCAAAATACTACTTGTCCGAGACGAAATGACCGATGATTGTCAGAATTTGTCAAAAGATTCCTCTTATCCATGTTCAAATAGGGTGCTTCTCCAATAAAAGTGACATGTCAAACGGGGTCACTAGGGGTCATTGAACTATACAGGTGTAAAACTGAAGACATGCTCTGATTTTGACCGGACTACTTTTTTCTTGTGCGCATTGATAAGCCAAGAAAAAAAGTCAATTATAAGTTTGGGGTCAAAGGTCAAAAAAAGGTCATTAGGGTTCAAAATGTATTTTTTTAACTACTTCAGGGCTGAAATTTATAAAAACAATTATCACATATAGTACAACTTAAGGTTATTGCCCTTTGACAACATATAGCAAGGTCAAAGGTCAAAGCCCTCGACTAATATCCGTGATCTAAGATCACAATTATCTCTAGTTTCTTCTTTCTTCTTTCTTCTTCTGTCATGGGACCTATAGCTCCGTAACCATTGACCCGATTTTGACCATATTTGGTCAAAAGAACCCTTATGTGCACCACTACTCAGGTTGTAAAGCATAAGGGGTCAAAGGTCACACAGGGGTCACTAGGGGTCAAAACGTGATTTTCACTTAAAACGCATTTCCAATTTAGTGAAATGACCTAGGATCGTCAAAATTGGTCCACATATTCCTTTTGACCGTACGCATGTACAAAAGAACGGTTTTTAAAATTAAAAATCATTTGGGGTCACTAGGGGTCAAAATGTAAATTTTACTCCATTCACTCAAAACCCTACTTGTCCGAGGGAAAATGACTGATGATATTCAGAATTGGTCAAAAGATTTCTTTGATCAATGTTCATATAGGGTCCTTCCACACTAAAAGTGACATGTCAAACGAGGTCACTAGAGGTCATTGAACTTTACAATGGAAAAATATAAGGCATGCTTCGATTTTGACCGGGTTTCTTTTATTTTGTGGGCATTGATAAGACAAGAACAAAAGTCAATCATACCGTTAAGATCAAAGGTCAATAAAAGGTCACTAGGGGTCAAAATGTACATTTTTACTCCTCGCACTCAAAATACTACTTGTCCAAGAGATAATGACCTATGATTGTCAGAATTGGTCAAAAGATTCCTCTTATCCATGTCCATATAGGGTCCTTCTCCACTAAAAGTGACATGTTACACGAGGTCACTAGAGGTCATTGAACTATACAAGTGAAAATCTTAAGACATGCTCCGATTTTAACAAGATTACTTTTTTCTTGTGCGCATTGATCAGCCAAGCAAAAAAGTCAATTACAAGTTTTGGGTCAGAGGTCAAGAAAAGGTCACTAGGGGTCAAAACGTGATTTTCACTAAAAACGCATTTGCAATTTAGTGAAATGACCTAGGATCGTCAGAATTGGTCAACATATTCCTTTTGACCGTACGCATGTACAATAGTTCGGTTTTTAAAATCAAAAAATATTTGGGGTCACTAGGGGTCAAAATGTAAATTTTCACTCCATTCACTCAAAATGCTACTTGTCCGAGAGGAAATGACCTATGATTGTCAGAATTAGTCAAAAGGTTCCTCTCATCCATGTTCATATAGGGTCCTTCTCCACTAAAAGTGACATGTCACACGGGGTCACTAGAGGTCATTGAACTTTACAAGTGAAAATCTTAAAACATGCTCCGATTTTGACGGGACTACCTTTTTCTTGTGCGCATTGATCAGCAAAGCAAAAAAGTCAATTACAAGTTTTGGGTCAGAGGTCAAGAAAAGGTCACTAGGGGTTCAACTGTATTTATTTACTCCATTTACCACTCGAATGGGTTAACATGTAACACACCCGACTAATATTCGTGATCTCCGATCACAGGTCATGTCTAGTTCTTCTTATATTAGTCGAGAAACGACTAATATACTGTATTCGTCCTGTTTCTTTCTTCTTATATTAGTCGAGAAACGACTAATATACTGTATTTGTCCTGTTTCCTCTTCTTTCTTCAGCCATGGGACCTATAGCTCCGTAACCATTGAGCCGATTTTGACCATATTTGGTCACAAGTACCCTTATGTGCACCACTACTCAGGTTTTAAAGCACAAGAGGTCAAAGGTCACACAGGGGTCAAACGCGATTTTCACTTAAAACGTCCTTGCTACTTAGCGAAATGACACAGGATGCTGAGAAATGGTCAACATGTTCCTTTGGACAGTACGCATGTATAATAGTTCGGTTTTTAAAATCGAAAAATATTTGGCGTCAGTAGGGGTCAAAATGTAAATTGTCACTCCAATCACTCAAAATGCTACTTGTCCAAGAGGAAATGACTAATGATTGTCAGAATTAGTCAAAAGATTCCTCTCATCCATGTTCATATAGGGTCCTTCTCCACTAAAAATGACATGTCACACGGGGTCACTAGAGGTCATTGAACTATACAGGTGAAAATCTTAAGACATGCTCCGATTTTGACGGGACTACTTTTTTCTTGTGCGCATTGATCAGCCAAGCAAAAAAGTCAATTACAAGTTTTGGGTCAGAGGTAAAAAAAAGGTCACTAGGGGTCAAAATGTAAATGTCCCTAAATCTAGAACGATTGTCCTGTCCAGCACTGTCATGTCATGTTGATATCCGTATAATGTCATATACGGCATTCCATCAACACATTTGTAATAGAAAGTATGAATTAATGCAAAAAAATTAATATCACAAAGCGGAAATGGAGTTAGATTTCCATTCAAACATCTTCGGACTCAGTACTACAAAAGACATAAGTAGTGACAGAATCAGCAAATCATATAAATGATTAACAAATTATTTGAGAAAAATGGGATGCACATATAATCTTTTCTTATCATAAAAATGGCCAAACTATGGCACGCCCCAGAGGACAAAAACGTGTTGAGACTAATATATATTCGTGATCTATGATCACAGATCATATCTCTTTCTTCAGCCATGGGACCTATAGCTCCGTAACCATCTACCCGAATTTGACCATATTTAGTCATAAGAATCCTTATGTACACCACTACTTAGGTTGTAAAGCATAAGGGGTCAAAGGTCACACAAGGGTAACTAAGGGTCAAAACGTGATTTTCACTAAAAACGCATTTGCAATTTAGTGAAATGACCTATGATCGTCAGAATTAGTCAACATATTTCTTTTGACCGTACGCATGTATAATAGTTCGGTTTTTTAAATCGCAAAATGTTTGGGGTCACTAGAGGTCAAAATGTAAATTTTAACTCATTGACTCAAAATGCTACTTGTCCGAGAGCAAATGACTGATGATACTCAGAATTGGTCAAAAGATTCCTTGGATCCATGTTCATATAGGGTGCTTCTCCATTAAAAGTGACATTTCAAACGGGGTCACTAGGGGTCATTGAACAATACAGGTGTAAAACTGAAGACATGCTCTGATTTTGACCGGACTACTTCTTTCTTGTGCGCATTGATAAGCCAAGAAAAAAAGTAAACTATAAGTTTGGGGTCAAAGGTCAAGAAAAGGTCATTAGGGTTCAAAATGTATTTTTTCAACTACTTCAGGGCTGAAATTTATAAAAACAATTATCAAATATAGTACAATTTAAGATATTATGAGGTTATTGCCCTTTGACAACATATACCAAGGTCAAAGCCCTCGACTAATATCCGTGATCTAAGATCACAATTATCTCTAGTTCTTCTTCTTCTCCTGTCATGGGACCTATAGCTCCGTAACCATTGACCCGATTTTGACCATATTTGGTCATAAGAACCCTTGTATGCACCACTACTCAGGTTGTAAAGCATAATGGGTCAAAGGTCACACAGGGGTCACTAGGGGTCAAAACGTGATTTTCACCTTAAAACGCATTTGCAATTTAGTGAAATGACCTAGGATCGTCAAAATTGGTCCACATATTCCTTTTGACCGTACGCATGTACAAAAGAACGGTTTTTAAAATTAAAAATCATTTGGGGTCACTAGGGGTCAAAATGTAAATTTTACTCCATTCACTCAAAACCCTACTTGTCCGAGGGAAAATAACTGATGATACTCAGAATTGGTCAAAAGATTCCTCTGATCAATGTTCATATAGGGTCCTTCCACACTAAAAGTGACATGTCAAACGAGGTCACTAGAGGTCATTGAACTTTACGGGGGAAAAATATAAGGCATGCTTCGATTTTGACCGGGTTTCTTTTATTTTGTGGGCATTGATAAGACAAGAACAAAAGTCAACCATACCGTTAAGATCAAAGGTCAATAAAAGGTCACTAGGGGTCAAAATGTACATTTTTACTCCTCGCACTCAAAATACTACTTGTCCAAGAGATAATGACCTATGATTGTCAGAATTGGTCAAAAGATTCCTCTTATCCATGTCCATATAGGGTCCTTCTCCACAAAAAGTGACATGTCACACGAGGTCACTAGAGGTCATTGAACTATACAGGTGAAAATCTTAAGACATGCTCCGATTTTGACAAGACTACTTTTTTCTTGTGCGCATTGATCAGCCAAGCAAAAAAGTCAATTACAAGTTTTGGGTCAGAGGTCAAAAAAAGGTCACTAGGGGTCAAAACGTGATTTTCACTAAAAACGCATTTGCAATTTAGTGAAATGACCTAGGATCGTCAGAATTGGTCAACATATTCCTTTTGACCGTACGCATGTACAATAGTTAGGTTTTTAAAATCAAAAAATATTTGGGGTCACTAGGGGTCAAAATGTAAATTTTCACTCCATTCACTCAAAATGCTACTTGTCCGAGAGGAAATGACCTATGATTGTCAGAATTAGTCAAAAGGTTCCTCTCATCCATGTTCATATAGGGTCCTTCTCCACTAAAAGTGACATGTCACACGGGGTCACTAGAGGTCATTGAACTTTACAAGTGAAAATCTTAAAACATGCTCCGATTTTGACGGGACTACCTTTTTCTTGTGCGCATTGATCAGCCAAGCAAAAAAGTCAATTACAAGTTTTGGGTCAGAGGTCAAGAAAAGGTCACTAGGGGTTCAACTGTATTTATTTACTCCATTTACCACTCGAAGGGGTTAACATGTAACACACCCGACTAATATTCGTGATCTCCGATCACAGGTCATGTCTAGTTATATTAGTCGAGAAACGACTAATATACTGTATTTGTCCTGTTTCCTCTTCTTTCTTCAGCCATGGGACCTATAGCTCCGTAACCATTGAGCCGATTTTGACCATATTTGGTCACAAGTACCCTTATGTGCACCACTACTCAGGTTTTAAAGCACAAGAGGTCAAAGGTCACACAGGGGTCAAACGCGATTTCCACTTAAAACGTCCTTGCTACTTAGCGAAATGACACAGGATGCTGAGAAATGGTCAACATGTTCCTTTGGACAGTACGCATGTATAATAGTTCGGTTTTTAAAATCGAAAAATATTTGGCGTCAGTAGGGGTCAAAATGTAAATTGTCACTCCAATCACTCAAAATGCTACTTGTCCAAGAGGAAATGACTAATGATTGTCAGAATTAGTCAAAAGATTCCTCTCATCCATGTTCATATAGGGTCCTTCTCCACTAAAAATGACATGTCACACGGGGTCACTAGAGGTCATTGAACTATACAGGTGAAAATCTTAAGACATGCTCCGATTTTGACGGGACTACTTTTTCTTGTGCGCATTGATCAGCCAAGCAAAAAAGTCAATTACAAGTTTTGGGTCAGAGGTCAAGAAAAGGTCTTCTTTATATTAGTCGAGAAACGACTAATATACTGTATTTGTCCTGTTTCCTCTTCTTTCTTCAGCCATGGGACCTATAGCTCCGTAACCATTGAGCCGATTTTGACCATATTTGGTCACAAGTACCCTTATGTGCACCACTACTCAGGTTTTAAAGCACAAGAGGTCAAAGGTCACACAGGGGTCAAACGCGATTTTCACTTAAAACGTCCTTGCTACTTAGCGAAATGACACAGGATGCTGAGAAATGGTCAACATGTTCCTTTGGACAGTACGTATGTATAATAGTTCGGTTTTTAAAATCGAAAAATATTTGGCGTCAGTAGGGGTCAAAATGTAAATTGTCACTCCAATCACTCAAAATGCTACTTGTCCAAGAGGAAATGACTAATGATTGTCAGAATTAATCAAAAGATTCCTCTCATCCATGTTCATATAGGGTCCTTCTCCACTAAAAATGACATGTCACACGGGGTCACTAGAGGTCATTGAACTATACAGGTGAAAATCTTAAGACATGCTCCGATTTTGACAGGACTACTTTTTTCTTGTGCGCATTGATCAGCCAAGCAAAAAAGTCAATTACAAGTTTTGGGTCAGAGGTCAAAAAAAGGTCACTAGGGGTCAAAATGTAAATGTCCCTAAATCTAGAACGATTGTCCTGTCCAGCACTGTCATGTCATGTCATGTTGATATCCGTATAATGTCATATACGGCATTCCATCAACACATTTGTAATAGAAAGTATGAATTAATGCAAAAAAATTAATATCACAAAGCGGAAATGGAGTTAGATTTCCATTCAAACATCTTCGGACTCAGTACTACAAAAGACATAAGTAGTGACAGAATCAGCAAATCATATAAATGATTAACAAATTATTTGAGAAAAATGGGATGCACATATAATCTTTTCTTATCATAAAAATGGCCAAACTATGGCACGCCCCAGAGGACAAAAACGTGTTGAGACTAATATATATTCGTGATCTATGATCACAGATCATATCTCTTTCTTCAGCCATGGGACCTATAGCTCCGTAACCATCTACCCGAATTTGACCATATTTAGTCATAAGAATCCTTATGTGCACCACTACTTAGGTTGTAAAGCATAAGGGGTCAAAGGTCACACAAGGGTAACTAGGGGTCAAAACGTGATTTTCACTAAAAACGCATTTGCAATTTAGTGAAATGACCTATGATCGTCAGAATTAGTCAACATATTTCTTTTGACCGTACGCATGTATAATAGTTCGGTTTTTTAAATCGCAAAATGTTTGGGGTCACTAGAGGTCAAAATGTAAATTTTAACTCATTGACTCAAAATGCTACTTGTCCGAGAGCAAATGACTGATGATACTCAGAATTGGTCAAAAGATTCCTTGGATCCATGTTCATATAGGGTGCTTCTCCATTAAAAGTGACATTTCAAACGGGGTCACTAGGGGTCATTGAACAATACAGGTGTAAAACTGAAGACATGCTCTGATTTTGACCGGACTACTTTTTTCTTGTGCGCATTGATAAGCCAAGAAAAAAAGTAAACAATAAGTTTGGGGTCAAAGGTCAAGAAAAGGTCATTAGGGTTCAAAATGTATTTTTTCAACTACTTCAGGGCTGAAATTTATAAAAACAATTATCAAATATAGTACAATTTAAGATATTATGAGGTTATTGCCCTTTGACAACATATACCAAGGTCAAAGCCCTCGACTAATATCCGTGATCTAAGATCACAATTATCTCTAGTTCTTTCTTCTTCTGTCATGGGACCTATAGCTCCGTAACCATTGACCCGATTTTGACCATATTTGGTCATAAGAACCCTTGTGTGCACCACTACTCAGTTTGAAAAGCATAAGGGGTCAAAGGTCACATAGGGGTCACTAGGGGTCAAAACGTGATTTTCACTTAAAACGCATTTCCAATTTAGTAAAATGACCTAGGATCGTCAAAATTGGTCCACATATTCCTTTTGACCGTACGCATGTACAAAAGAACGGTTTTTAAAATTAAAAATCATTTGGGGTCACTAGGGGTCAAAATGTAAATTTTACTCCATTCACTCAAAACCCTACTTGTCCGAGGCAAAATGACTGATGATACTCAGAATTGGTCAAAAGATTCCTTGGATCAATGTTCATATAGGGTCCTTCCACATTAAAAGTGACATGTCAAACAGGGTCACTAGGGGTCATTGAACTTTACAGGGGAAAAATATAACGCTTGCTCCGATTTTGACCGGGTTTCTTTTATTTTGTGGGCATTGATGAGACAAGAACAAAAGTCAATCATACCGTTAAGATCAAAGGTCAAGAAAAGGTCACTAGGGGTCAAAATGTACATTTTCACTCCTCGCACTCAAAATACTACTCGTCCAAGAGATAATGACTTATGATTGTCAGAATTGGTCAAAAGATTCCTCTTATCCATGTCCATATAGGGTCCTTCTCCACTAAAAGTGACATGTAACACGAGGTCACACGAGGTCATTGAACTATACAGGTGAAAATCTTAAGACATGCTCCGATTTTGACGGGACTACTTTTTTCTTGTGCGCATTGATCAGCCAAGCAAAAAAGTTAATTACAAGTTTTGGGTCAGAGGTCAAAAAAAGGTCACTAGGGGTCAAAACGTGATTTTCACTAAAAACTCATTTGCAATTTAGTGAAATGACCTAGGATCGTCAGAATTGGTCAACATATTCCTTTTCACCGTACGCATGTACAATAGTTCGGTTTTTAAAATCAAAAAATATTTGGGGTCACTAGGGGTCAAAATGTAAATTTTCACTCCATTCACTCAAAATGCTACTTGTCCGAGAGGAAATGACCTATGATTGTCAGAATTAGTCAAAAGATTCCTCTCATCCATGTTCATATAGGGTCCTTCTTCACTAAAATTGGCATGTCACACGGGGTCACTAGAGGTCATTGAACTTTACAGGTGAAAATCTTAAAACATGTTCCGATTTTGACGGGACTACCTTTTTCTTGTGCGCATTGATCAGCCAAGCAAAAAAGTCAATTACAAGTTTTGGGTCAGAGGTCAAGAAAAGGTCACTAGGGGTTCAACTGTATTTATTTACTCCATTTACCACTCGAAGGGGTTAACATGTAACACACCCGACTAATATTCGTGATCTCCGATCACAGGTCATGTCTAGTTATAGTTGTTACGGTTTTTCTTGACTGCCCACAAGGTCTTCTTGTTGGCCTTTGCTTTTGCATCGTCCTCTTCGTCCATACCTTAAATAACGTACTTTTCTTAGTATTTCCCAGTCTGCATCTCTTCAGTTGTTTCCGCGGCCTCGTCCAACCAGTCTTGATACGCCATATATTGTCTTTCAGGTCAGAACTAGATTCATTTATTATCGTCATCATCTTTTTCTTCATTTTCTGACTCAGAATGATCTCTTTTCGAATCTTCACTCTGAGATCATTTGAGATTGAGATGATGCCATATCTGAATCTTCGACATTCATGAAGCTTGACCTTATTAGTTGTTTCATATGTTTACCAACAGTAGCGTATCGCTAGCCAGAGGAGAGGGGAGGGAGAGGGGGGGGGGGCGATGGCCCCACCAATTTTTCAGTCGTGTCGGTTGAGATTGGCACTGTCGGTTCCTTTGATAAGGGAAATCATGACATTATGAAGGTCATCATCAATCACCGTCTATTTCTTCCAAGGGCGATTCCTCTTTAGCATGCATACTCTACAGGCCCCGTGTCTTCTTAAATTATGTCTTCGATAAAATCGTTTGTTACATCATGAGGTTTGACTGCAGAAATAATTGACCATTCGCTAGTTAATCACAGAATACCAAGTAATCTATTAAACCAGTCATTGTATTGGACTGTTTTATTCACGCTCTTAGGTCCCTGCTCATTGACTCATTGACTCATTGACTCATTGGTTTGTTGACTTGGCTCATTGACACATTGGCTCATCCCGCCTACGCCAAAATAATTCTGAACAAATACGTCGTACGTGCATAAAAATGAGCCAAAAGAGCCAATGAGTCAATGTCATTCGAACTGTTCAATTCCGGCACTTATTTAGGTACTGTTTTAATCAAGTTTTGCGGTGTTTTTGTGAGTAGAAACAATAATGATGGTAATTTTTAATGTTCATCTTGAATTCTGAAGTAAATTTTAAAAAAATTAAATCTTCAACACTACTTCGTGTCCGTTTAATGACTATTTTTATAACTGCTAAATGAACACACTATAGGAACCCTTTACAGATCTAATTGCAATGAGCTATACGACCCATTTTCGATTGCCACAATATATCTCATAAATTAATTTAAATGTAAACACTGTATTATGAACATCACCGATTAATTAGATGAAATATAAGAGCGTCAGAAATAATAAACCTACGTACTCGCGTATCGTGTGTTTTCCTTAGATAAACTATAATTACTATTTTTAAAATATCTCAGTAATTGGACGATATATCACCCTGTCAAAGCCAGGAGTAGGCCTACTCACTTAATCACGTTACGTTTTCATCCTACGTCAATCAATTACTGTAATTGGTCTATAAAACAGAGTTCTCGACGACCACTCCTTCCTTATATAAACAAAATTAAGAAAATTAATAAAACAAGAAAAGAAATGAACACGCTTTTTTGAAATTATGGTTGATGCAAATGCGAGAGGGCGTAGTTCAATCTGGTATACCCGGCAGACGACGCTGGACACGGGCGTATTCACGAATATTCAGGTTGAAATATGCGAACGAGGTTACGTGATCAAGTGAATGGGACGAACGCTTAACAACGGTTTAAATTCAAAAAATGATACTGACACTGCGGATGGTTAGCCATCCACAGTGGTTTGGGAGTTCCAATGTGGGATGAATTTTATGGGGTCATATAATCAAAATCCATTATTACATTGAAACCAACGGAAATTCAAAATTAACGCCGTTCGTGTCCACCGTCGTCTGATACCCGGAATGCAATAGGAGAGGGCGCACTTCGGTTTGGGTAAAACCCGGTAAATACAAAGACTGTACAGCCAGGACGGGGCACTGTTGTTGGATAAGTTAATAATATGAATTCTGATGATGTTAACCAAGATTGTATGGATGATGTTTTCAAAGATGTATAGAACATTTTCACTTCAGCAGCGCGCGTTAACGCTTTCCACGCGGCTATTATTTTTACCATACACAAAATAGATTTTTCAGAAACCTTTCATAATTTTCAAAGTCTATCTTAAAGATTACTGACCAAACACTAGGCATGTTTGTACTTATTTCAATGCATTTCTCATGGTGATTCCAAATATGGTAATGAAATACAGTAATTTTCACATTTTTGAAACATTTTGTGAAATTTTGGAATGTCGTCTACAACTGCCTGCCGCGTGGAAAGTGTTAAGAACAGGTATTTCCAATTTGAGATCTTTCACAAATCAGCAGAATAACCAACAAACCACGAAAAATGGTTTATATAAATCTTGGTTTAACAATGAGCGTACTACCAAAGGAAGCGAGTACTATAGAATGAAGAACAACCTCAAGAAAATGCCAGGTACGAATGACGCCTTAAGGGGGAAGTGGGGGTTGAGAGGTTTTATATTATGGATTTTGGGTATTTTTTGGCATTAATTCACAGCCCAGTGAATTAGCTTTCTTTTGCTTCAAAAAAAAATAAAACAATCGGATATTCCTCTGCAAAGTTATGATAAATTTTGCGCGTCCAAGTCCGTCGCGAAATCGAAAATTTCGTATATTAACGCATGTATTTAATTCTTATGTATTCTATTGTTTTAAGTATCTAATTTCTGGTCAAAATGTCATATTTTATTTGATTACTCCAATAATAAATGTATTTAGTGTTCTAAGATGCCTTAAATTTAGTTAATTTGATACAAAAAATGACGATTAATTACCTTTAATGAGTATACCTTTAACTGACGATATCTCCGTAACTAATTTCGACCATTTTGCGACCGTGCGCACAGGATATCTGGAAAAAACTAAAGGGGCTAGGACCTTCAAATTTGGCCAGAATACTGTTAATAAGATAAGATTTAAAATGAACTAGAATGGAGACTCTAACTTTATGAGAACATATATTTTTACATCTCCGTAAAAAATAAATAGATCCTAGTTCATTCTATAGCATTATCAATCAGCTTTCATTTGCTCTTTGTCCCAATACTCCGATATATAGCTTTTGAGATATCTTGCGCGCAAGGTGTCCTCGTAGTAAAAAAGATGATCCAAGATGGCCGCCGTTTCCATGGCAACGGGTCACATGACCGACCAAGTAGCGATATTGTTTTACCCTATACAACACTTAAGGTGTAAGTACATACCCAATTAACATTAACAGTATACCTTTAATATTGGAGAAAAATTAGTTTCAGTAAAATGTGCTCTCAACCCCTACTTCCCCCTTAAACTGTGTCAAACTAGAATTTAAAAAGTACAAAAAAAGTTAAGAAAAAATATTTTGATGATGTTCACACCAAACTCAGGTTACTCAAATCTACTGATCCAAAACAATACTGGAATATGATTAACAACTCATGTAAATCTACGAGAAAAAAGAAATTCTCCTGATTTATTATTTCAACATTTCAAACATTTAAGCTCTGACAGTTCGACCCAGGCTATTGATATTTTAGTAAACCTTTTCAATGTTGTCTTAAACACGGGTATCGTTCCTAAAATCTGGTGTATTGGTAGCATCACACCAATTTACAAAAACAAAGGAACCCCTGAGGATCCTAGTAATTATCGTGGGATCACGGTCTCGGTCACCATATTAAGTTGTGTGGGTAAATTATTAATACACGAATAACATCTTGATGAAAGAGGTATCTTAGGTGATGATCAAGCTGGCTTCCGGGCAAATTTTTCTACAACTGATCATATATTTGTGTTACATATAATCTTATTGATATCTACCTGAGTAAAAAGAAAACACTTTACTGTGCATTTGTTGATTATAAAAAAGCGTTCGACTTAAGTAATAGATTTGTTTATAACATGTATGACAATGCAAAATAATGTGTCAAGCTCAACGGTCATACCTCTGAGCTTTTTGATTGCAACATTGGTGTTAGAGAAGGTGAACATCTTTCTCCTCTATTGTTTGCAATCTTTTTGAACGATCTTAAATTAATTCTCAGCAAACATTACAAAGGTCTGGAAGATATCAAAAATGACATTAATGATTACCTTAGCGACAATGACATTGACATTTTTCTCAGACTTTATATCCTCTAATATGCTAACGATACCATTCTTTTAGCCGAAAATCCTGATGATTTGCAGAAAGGTCTTGATGCTATGAAAAATAATTGTAAAATGTGGGATTTAATACTAGCAAAACTGAAGTTGTGATATTTTCCCGAGGTAAGACCAGAAGTAAACATTACTTCGAATTTGGTGATAACGACTTATAAATCACTTCACTTATCTTGGTATCATATTCAATTACAATGGTATACATTGCTGTTGTTATATTGCAAATGTGGGTGATCAAGCAAAGGTCACGAAATAAATTTCAGAGCCATAATCTCTGTTCAGTGGGAAAGCGGCAATCCATTTGAACGGCTCTTTTCAGAGCCACCAATTCTTTCACACAGTAGAAAAGGGCACTAATTACTCCCAAATCACGGGGCAAGGGGGCAGCCCAAATGATGATAACAATAGAGAAGTTGCAATATGTATGTTTTCTTATAGACGTTATTCATAATTGGCGATTTCATATCTAAAGAGGGAGACGTACTCGATAAACATACAATCTCGTACTTTTAGTGCAATGTAGTGAACTTCTACAGTTTCCTAGATAGTGTCGGTTACCAGCAAACATTTCATTTCAAACTAGTGGAATATATAGATTGTACGTTCAAGTTTATTTCACGAATGTTCATGATTAGGCCTATTAGTGCAAAGTTCACTACATTGAAAAACTACTTCACTATCGTCTCGGTTACATCGTTAGCCTCGTTTTCGGAGCACTAATTGCTCTGATCATGCTCAGCTGGCTAGCACGGCCCTCCGATGTAAATGCGCCAATTATGAATAACGTCTATATTGTAATAATTTGGTCCTGAAGAAGTCAGAGCTTATCCTGACTAAAGCTTGACAGATTAAAACTTGTCCGACGGCGAACCCGTTAAACTTTTAACTTATATAAATAATAAAGTTGCAGTCAAATGTTACCACTACCTTAACTCTTATGCGTCCGCCTATTCAATTATCTGGCAACAATGAATTCCAATGGATAAATTCAAAGCACGTTTTCATGCCTATTTCAAATAATATTGTGTATGTCACGGATATTAAACTAATATCAAAATTGTCAAATTATTTGTCAACAGGTATAACATACCTCATTGTCAAGATATTTCAGCCGGTATCAGTCACTCGACCGTTATCACTATTATTCCTCCTTTCCAAATAGGAAGCAGAGAGCTCAACATTTCCAAGAGAGAACCAGGCCGCTGAGAGCGGATAGTCCTTTATACGTCAACCAAACCGGAGGACCTCACCCACAGAGTTCACATCTACCACATTACCAGTCTACTCCAGTCCAATCTTGACGCTAACAAGTAAGTTAATGAAAGCACCGATTTATCATGATCCTGGGTCAGATTGAGATGCAGAGGTAGTGTAAACTGCATTTCGCAGACGGTATAGGATATCGATAAGATTTTCTTACTCAAAAAAAGGAGCATTAACACTTTCCATGTGGCAAGCGTCTGCAGACGACATTCTAATATTTCACAAAATGTTTCAAATACGTCAAAATTATTAAATTTCATTACCATATTTGGAATCACCACGAGAAATGCATTAATATAAGTACAAACATGACATATTGGTTTAGTAATCCTTGAGATAGACCTTGACCAGTGGCGTACCCAGCTTTTTGAAACTGGGGTGTGCGGGGGGGGGGGGGCACGACCATAGTTGCGGAAGGCATGATGTACCGACAATTTCTTTCTTTTTTTTACAAACTCCCCAAAAAATCGTAAAATGTGCACAATTTTTTTCCTCGAACTGATCAAACTATATGCTGGTTCCCTGCATCAATGGGCTCCACACAACTTATCCATAGATGCAGGTACACGCCAATATGTCACCACGTTGATTTGCTTGCATAAAACGAAAAAAAGATCCAAAAATAAATTCGATCAAGGTTGAAATGGGGTGGGGGCGGTCTTGACTCTAAAACGATAAGCTTAGAGAACGGGTCTACAGGGTTTCCGGGCTAGTGAATGGGTGAGATGCTTTAATGAGCGGCTGACATGCCGTGAAAAGGGGTTCTTGGTCCCCGCAAATACCCGTATGGCCAATATACGTGAGTACATTAAACCCCCCCCCCCCCCCCCCCGACAAAACAAATATAGCTTTGACTCCAGCACAAACTGCATGCGGGTACTGTTAAAATAAACTGCATTACAAAGACTACAACCATCTGACCATGGCAGCCTCCACTTATGTCTAGAAAGACCTAAATGTATAAATGTTTGCAATCATATGCTAATAGGGTGGCTTCGCCCCGCCCCCCCCCCCCCCCCCCCCAAAAAAAAGAAAAGAAGTGTTACGTCTCTCAATTGTCTCATCTAATGTCGCCGATTTCTCTGAGAACCAATGGGATTGCTTAAACTCTCTCTCTCGATCTTAGCTGTTTAAGAATTTACAATAATGATCATTTTAAAACAGCGTCACACCTATTGGGCTATTCCAGATAATAATGAACCCCCCCCTATAGAGGACAAACTATTTTTTCATTTTTTAGTCTGGAATTCCATGGCTCCCTCTATGAAAAGTGTCTGGAATTCCAGATTAAACTTCAAAAAAGTATGGAATTCCAGATCAAACTTCAAAAAAGTATGGAATTCCAGGCGCTCTTTCTTGCTGCACCTATAGAGGACAAACTATTTTTTCATTTTTTAGTCTGGAATTCCATGGCTCCCTCTATGAAAAGTGTCTGGAATTCCAGATTAAACTTCAAAAAAGTATGGAATTCCAGATCAAACTTCAAAAAAGTATGGAATTCCAGGCGCTATTTCTTGCTGCACCTATAGAGGACAAACTATTTTTTCATTTTTTAGTCTGGAATTCCATGGCTCCCTCTATGAAAAGTGTATGGAATTCCAGATCAAACTTTAAAAAAGTATGGAATTCCAGATCAAACTTCAAAAAAGTATGGAATTCCAGGCGCTCTCATTTGCTGCACCTATAGAGGACAAAATACTTTTCGCCAAAAAAGTATGGAATTCCAAACACATTTTTATACAATTGTCTGAAAATCCAAACTTCCCTTGTCACTTTAAATCAGGACCAATTTGCACAAATCCTTGCTTATAAAGTGTATGTATCATTCAAACCAAAAGAAACCCACAAATCAAATCACAGCAGTCTAAAAACAGTACAGGAAACCAATCAAGTTGATTTGTGTGCATGGAGGGGGGGGGGGGACCATCTGAAGAACAATCTAGGTATATATGACATCCACAACTCATTAAACAACCCCACAACAATTGGGAGATTTCTCCTTAGTCAAACAAGATAAGCTATTGGGCTATTCCAGAAAAAATCCGCACCCCCCCCCCCCCCCTAATTAGTCAGCCCGTAGTCAGCACCCTATAGAGGAATTCGGATTTCCAGGCTTTTTTCAAAGAATGGTCTGGAATTTCGTCTCAAAATTAGTTAAACCATTTATTTATCTATTTATCTATTTATCTATTATCTATTTATCTATTTATCTATTTATCTATTTATCTATTTATCTATTTATCTATTTATCTATTCTATTTATCTATTCTATTTATCTATTTATCTATCTATTTATCTATTTATTTATTTATTTATTTATTTATTTATTTATTTATTTATTTATATATTTATATATTTATTTATTTATTTGAATGGGTGCAACCCCCCAAATGATAATCAAGCCCCCCACCCCCTCTCCCAATCCCTCCCTCCCATTTTGGAAACACCTGATTGCACTTAGGAAAAAGTCAGGATGCTAAATATGTTTTTATTTTTATTTTGCCTTACTGGTCCATACTGAACCAAATGTTTGATTTAATTCAATTACAAACAAAATGAAGCAAATATTAAAAAATCTTTAATTTTCACTTAAAGTTAAAACAGGGGTCTCAATCTTCAGCCCAACCCCACCCTTAATCATACACATTATTGGAGCCATGCTTGATATTCTAAACTGATTTTGTTTCGGCATACACCTATGACACGGGTTAAAGTAATATAATACAGATGTCTGCGAGTAAATGCTTCCTTATCATATCGCTGTATTCCAATATTGCTCTCATCAGTATTTTAAAACACTTTCCACGCGGCAGGCGGCTGCAGACGACATTCCGAAATTTCACAAAATGTTTAATAAATGTCAACATTATTGAATTATATTACTATATTTGGAATCACCATGAGAAATGCATTGAATTAAGTACAAACATGCCTATTATTGGTTCAGTAATCCTTTAAATATACTCTGAAAATTACGAAAAGGTTTCGGAAAATTCTGTTTTGTAATAGTAAAATTAATAGCCGCGTGGAAAGTGTTAAAATAAACAATAAAGTACGATGGCTATATTGTCATCGATATTAATTGACTTTTTAAAGAAAATAGTGGATTGGATCTGACTTCAAAGAGCCTCAAGAGACGTTAAATTGAAGATGTTTTGATGCAAGCGGTGTATTATACGAGTATTGACCTTGAGAGATTATTGCGTGAAGGATGTAACTTTTAAGTCCTATGTTCCTAAGGGATATCGATGGCCATTAATGATATCATTCTACAATGTATCTATAGGTACAGCTCGTTAACTGTAACCTTGCATGTTCATTAATACAGGTGCATGCAATAATAGTGGATATCTATGGATTAGCAAATTTTAAATCATAGTGTGCAGTTCCGTAGTTGCGGACGCACATTCTAGACACTTTGAGGGCTTGCAAAATCTAAACTATGCCAGTTGCTCGATTTTTAACACCTGGCTTTTAAGTATCTCTAGAACAAGTATAAAACCTGAAAATTCCTTTCCTGTACCATTTTCGGTTAATGAGATATGGTGTGAAAACCCTTCGTCCCTGTCGTATTCAGAGAAAGTAATTTTTTCAGTATAATTATGTGTATTACTATCAAAATTTCTCGGAAGTGTTCAGGTCTGTAAGAGGGACCAATCTAGAGAAAACAAACAGAAAACTTTATCTTTTAGTTAAAATTGACCAATGTTTATCGTTGCGGACGTACGATTTAGTGTTGCGGACGTACATCTGTGAAATAATTCACAGATGTACGTCCGCAACACTTCCAGAGACTACGTAATAACAATGTAGACAGATACAGAACAAATTAAGTTTTAAACATTAAGTATAAATTATCGGCTTTACAAAAATATTAACTACATTGGTTTCCAACATTGCCAAGGTATTACACGACGTAGTTAAAAGTAGTAGCTTTTTGGGAAGTGTGCGTCCGCAAAGGAAGGTGCCAAATGTAATCCAAAAAAATATAATTATTAATATTTTGGTCATTTAAAGTAAACTATGAATATGATCATTGTTGTATTGATTGTATCCATTTGTAATGCTTGCCTTAGCTCATTCATGGAAATAATTGTACTTCCATATGGTGTGATTTCTACTAAAAATACCCTGTACGTCCGCAACAACTTCAAAATCAGCAAAACCGATAATGTTAGGTCATTCCAAATTAGATCATGTAACTACAACATATAACCTTTGATATGATACATACATTGGGTGATTTCGACGATTTTCAATTTTTTCAATTTTTTTTCAATTTTGGTTATCTAATTGCGGAACTGCCCTAAACTCGACCGCCCGTTGACCGCCGGTTACGGGCGGTTCCGCCCGGTTCTTTCAGGTCAAATGTTTTACTGGTATATGAATATTCGCGCATGCAACACTGAACAACCACCGGTTGACTTAATGCTGTAACCGGACCAATTTACACTATCAATCTGTTACTTTGCGGTCATAATAGCTCTCTCTATAATCGTTCTATAAAAAACCCCATTCATAGACTTTCGGTATTGATTTAAAAAAGTTAATTGAGCTATAAACAGATTGAAAAAGCCAACCCCAGCGAAAATCAATAGCTGTATTGTACTGGTTGTCAACTGAGACTTTAAGAGCCCATTACTTCAAGATGTTATTGCTCACGCGTGTGACGAGGCACTATCAACCGGTCGTGTTCACCAGAGTGTAACTATTTGACCTCATTATGTGTGTATATTAAAACAGACGACACGTTTTGTGAGAACCGGGCGGAACCGGCCGTAACCGGCGGTTGCCTGGCGGTCGAGTTTTGACGTAATCCCTAACATGTTTTGATGTCTTGGCCTGACCTTGACAGGTTCTAGGAATAGAAGGCCGTGGACGTTATGATTATATATAATGCCAGGTAAGAACTCTCAGATGAATCAGAAGCCTCCAAGCTTGTTAATTAACAATACCTAACATAAGGTTTCCCGGGATGGTACCTCCCACGAGCTCTCTTAAAGACTTGTTTCGCTAACGTAAGTTTTCCTAAACCAGCGTGTTCTCGCAACACGGTATTACGAGTTAACCCTGCATATTATAATATAAAAATGAAAAGTAAAACAAGCCATATCTGGGAGAGTTGGGGAATAACAAAAGAACACGAACGTGTGAAAGGTATAGTTTCCTTATAACGTCGTATGTATCGTAAGGGCTCAGCATACGCCACCACGCTCCAACGCTGTGCGCAAGCGTTCGCTGCGTCATGCTATTGTGCGGGAGAATTACTACACATTTGTGAAAGTGCAATGAGTAAGTTCGTAGTTTAGTATGTTAAGCGCTTTATTCTAACGGAAATGAAAATTTGAGAGATCACGTAGAGAATGTCCCAACACACTGGATCCAAGAACTGGAGAGATTTTAACTGAAAAGAAGGAAACAATGTTTCTTCATATTTAAAGTTATACACGTTACCTTAATTGGTGAAATTGTGATACTAATTTGTCTACTTTTTATTAATATAGAAAGAAAATGAGATAATAAAATGCAAAAGGTTGAAAGTTTGATCCGCGCATGTAAAATGAGAGTATAATAGGAACCTGATTGTAAAAACCCTGTTGGCGTCTCAACTCACCTTTAAAGCAACTGCTATTCACATACCTGATCATGTTGTCGTTAAGATCAACACCATGTTTACCAGATTTCTTGGGAACAGGAATGAAGCCGTCAAGAAAAACAGCAATTTTAGGTTAAGACGGTCAACATGGAATAATAATGCAATTTACAAGGCAATACATTGGCATGGATAATTACATTTTTAATGTACTTGTCCGTGTAAAAACGTTAATATTAATTGTATGATATTGTTAACAAGATGTCATGTTTTTATGATAATGTCGTTAAGAATAGGTTTAAGACAAAGAGAGTGCATCATAAGTATGAGATTAAAGATGCGGGCAATGAGATTATTTGGAATAATACCTTAATCCAATTTAACAACAACAATTTCTTGATGAAGGTGTATTTAAGCCGGTTTCATTATAGTAATTGTAAGCACAATATCCCTGGTAATAGTAGTGTCCTGATCGATTACTATGTCATTCGTAACGCTCTCCCTTGAGACTGGAAATTGATGAACTTTTGTTCAAAAACTCCCCCATACCTTAAGTACAGTAACAAAGCGTTGTTGATTTGAGATAAACCCACTATTCATATGCAAATTAATAGGATGGCGAACCGTATTTGGAATCCATGCATCGATGCAAAATTGTAAACAAACAACAAATGTTCGCAAAATGTGTTCATTCTTTCGCCCGTTTTTTCGGGGAATTAATGCATTTCGCCATGCGATCCTTAAGTTAGCTAACAGCTTTATATACCAAAATGTAGCTATATCCCTGAGGAAAATATTTTTGGCGAGGGCCATATGTCACGGACCATTCCTAAAGCCACAATTTTAGCCGAAACGGTCGCTACCCAGCACAAGAGAATCGCCATTTGATACAAATATTCTGTAAACATATATCTATCAAAATGTGTTATGTAAATTAAACGCATTCTTGATTTAATTTTTCTCTTAATGTTAAAGGTGGTGTGTGAATAAAATGCTATTTACAAAATATTTTAAATTCCACAATTACTTAAGTAACCCATCCCATTCAGAAGTTCCCTCGCCCATTTACAGGGAACGGACGATGTATAAATAAGGGCCTAATTATAATAAAACGTAAACATTTTTAAGGAGCAGCTATTTTTTAATGTCAAATTAAGCCTATTAAACCACGTGTTTTACTTGTTTTCATCAATTTTCCAAAACGCTATTCACATATAAATGATGTAAATATATTTGGTCGTTGTTGAACAAGGTCTTCATCGTTGTTTATCTTGAATCGACAACGGTAAGACGGGTTTTTTTTTGCTCGGGCAGCTTGCCCTCGCAAAATAAACCCGTCTTACCGTTGTCGATTCAAGATAAACAACTCCGAAACTTTATTGAACCCCTAATTTGAACACAGGTATCAACTTATACGGTACACATATTGATGCTTGAAACACAAAGGTGTTTAAAAGGCAGTCCCTAATTCAATGGTTTTATGAAGTAGTAAAGTTTTTTGGCAAGACCAATATCAGATAGATTTAAAAACTTACGTTTTGTTTCCAAGCTGACAATTTCGCTGGTCAACGACCAGCTTTCTCAAAGCTACTGATCGGCTATTGTTGATTTGCCGGGAAATTGACCGGAAGTGGTCAGTTTTGTGACGCCCTTGGTGGTGGATTTTCTCGAAATTTGAACTTTTGATCTTAAAAAATATGAAATAGCACTAGTTTCTATAACAAATTGATGTTAAAAGTTTGAATTTAACTTTCAAAGGTAAGACATTGGGTTTCTAGTTACACCCAGAAAATGATCCAATGTTAGAACATTGAGCCATGGTTGGGATAGCGGTGGAAATTGTAGCAAGCACGCTGGCAAGACACAGGTGGTGTGAAATAACTAATAGCCGTATTTACAACGGTATATTTACTTTTCGTAAGCTATGTCCAACAGACGGGAGATACGGTCATTTAGCATTCAAGACGTGGCACTAAGCTTCAAGCCTGTCATTTTACCCCTATGTAAATAATATGATTCCAATCATATCGCGAACGGAGAGATGACACAGATAGTCATGGTGAAGATCAGCAGGTAGTTTAATTTTAATTTTGTGTTCTTCAGCCGGGCCCGCAGCCTATCAAATGCTAAGCGTAAAACTACAGAGCGACAAATTAAAGGTTTTATCAAAGAAAAACAGGTGCACAACATGTGTTGCGACCTGGATGTCGTCTGACTTCCACCTTGTAATACATGGTATAGGCAAGCATGAATTGGCCACACACATGTATAGGTGTCTCAACAGTTTTCGAAACCTTTTCAAAACGGTATATCCCCTGTTAAATATTTCGCAGTATCAAAATATTTTGATAGAAAAGACTTGTAGAAGTATGTTGGTACCAGACTATAGGTATCCATTTGCACAATAGAGACGAACTGTAGTAGTTCGTAGTATAACGAGCTGAATAAATAAGTAGGGAAGAGAAAATCGGTTCTTTGCAATGATTCTTTTTAATATCAGATTGATATAATCCTTAATACGAACATTATTAATGTCAAGCACAGTATTTTTAAATACTAAAATATTAAAATACGTGAAAACACGCGGTATGTAATAACAGTGACTTACACAGTGCGTCCAGTAAAATTAACAATATTATGGTATTGTGAGTTATGTGGCCAAACCTGTCAGCGTGTGTTTTATATTGAGGGGCCTTAAAAATTGGTCTTAATTGTATTTTCAATTTGGTACCGCGATGGAATTGAAGCGACATAATTATATTATAATACTTTCAGTAGCAAAAATCCTCGTTTAACAACATAACTAGCCTTTCACTGCTTGTCATACCGATCGGAACCAATTAACACTGATGACAGAAAACGGTGTTCATATGATGAAAATGAAGCATGCTGGTTTTGCTCAAAAAATCTTCGTTGTCGGCCAAAGGAACATAATATCGTCAACTGGCGGCGTGACAGTTATTGCACAGATAGCACATAATCTGGTCAATTATGACAACAGAGGGCGATGTAGCTAAAATGTTGCTAAAAGATAGTTGACCCAGCTGTCTTGGTTTACGCATCGTACTGCAGGCTATTGAAAACTAAGTTTGATTGTAAACGCCATTGAAACATAAGTATCCCATTCAAATCAATTACGGTTGGGTTTTTAAAAACAATTATACTTTAATCTTTCCGGTGTTTAACAAACACAACAATAAGGCTGATACTGTAACCATAGAGCTAAGTGGTTTTCCATTAACATTTGCAAGAATATATAGTAGAACAAAACTACCATTGTCTGCTTCGGAAGTGCACTAAGTTTATATATAAATCTCAATGGAATTAATGCATTTTTGAATTCAATTGTTTTTGAGAAAATCGCTTGTTATTCAACCTATAATAAAGAAGATAAATGTACTTTTAATCCGAGGTCGAGGTGTGTTAATTGCTTCCAAAACAATAGGCTCATATCCGCTCTCATTGCACCGCATAATTCGATCTAAAATATATTATTTTCGTGTGTAGTTTGTCAAAAGGTAAACACATTATGAGAAAGAAAAACATCCTCTGTTATCTTAAAAAGGTTGAACTGTTGCATTATTGTAGATCTCAGTGCAAATAGTAAGTAAGTCAATTTTTGAGTAACAGTCACGTTGTGTTCTTTTTTCTTTCTTTTTTAAATATCGGACGAGACTACATGTTCTAATGTTTATGTTTACATTCATTGTTGGTAATGATATAGGCCATACAGTTTTCATCGGTGAAGACGCACAAAGTCTTTTGTTGTTATTCGTTTCCATTCGGACTGTACATCTTCAGAAAATATCAAAATTGAAATTGAAATTGATGTGTGGGACACATTTTAATGATGCACGATGACGTTTTTCTATGCTCTGGCATTTCTCGTAATGTCAACTATTCATGTTCATGTAATATCTACAATTGTCTTGGTTTGTTCTGACCACTCTCGATCACGGTGTGATATTTACGGATAAATAGTTTACTTATTTTTGAAACAATAACACAACTGTGATTGATCCGTTATTCTAAACTCAGCGCGTATAGTTATTATAAAATGTAAATGCTGGTGTCTGGATTATCGATACATTCGGTTAATTGAATAACTGATACAAATCTTAAGATAAATGGACTGTTAAAAGGGATTGTTAAAAGTATAATTTCTTTATACTTTCATATTTGATAGAATTAAGCACATATGGAATTAATGTTTACAATATAATCTTCGTGTCCATGGCAACGGCTAAAATACCATTGGGCGATTCTTGTCATTTTTGCCTTTTTAAATAGTGTAATGCCAAGTGTTGAAGCCTGTGTTACCTATCAACAAAATGTTAATACAATATTCTCTTTACAAGATAAGAGTAGATCGATAACTCGATATTTCAATTAATGCTTAACAATATCAGAGTGGGATATACAAATCGTTTTCAGAATAGGTGTTTTTTTATGAAATTATACCTGTTACGCACATCTTGTAAGCGATATGGGGTAATGTTTTGATTTCAATAACAGGTGTTGAAACATTGAAACGTGTTCTATGAAATGTTCTATGTTGAGGTTAAACAGGGAGTTTACTGTTTGCAATTTGAGGGGGAAAAGTAAAACTATCAGGCATAAAAGGAGATAATTTCCCCGAACTCAATTATCCATTTTTAATGAGAGCATTGTCTCATATCAAGATGCTACTTACTCAAAGAGCAACATTAGACTCGGTAACTTTTTACGCTCAGGTCTTCGAGTATTATATACCCAGAGGGCGGCATAACAGTACATGCTCGTCTTGTAATAACTTGCCAATCTATTAATTATCATCATTGCTGTATTATTTAATTATGTGATTCTAAACAAAAATTTGGGTGTCTTTAGCTTGGTGTAATTACTGTTCTATGAAATAAAACAATTATTGGATATCAATTGTCAGTCTTAGCTCCGATTGATTTAAGCTACGTGTTATACATGCATCGTTCTAAGCTTTGTTTTATACATGCATCGTACCAACATTAATAATAAGCAATGCGCATTGTTGTGAAGCAATCCTGCCCATCAATCAATTTGCCCATCCCTTGTTCTGAGAAATCAAAATATAGTCATTTCCGTATAATGATAAATTGATATGTCGTGTACATGTTGTATATGAAGCAGCTATTTTGCCTATATTTCTTTCCAGTTGTTGGTCCCAGTTCCTTGGGACGATGCATGTTTAAAATGTCCACGCGGCAATACAAAATGTCAAAATTATTGAATTTATCATCACTTTTTTTGGAATGAAAATGAGAGATGCATTCAAAATAAATACAAACATGTCCAGTATTGGTTTCGTAATTCTTGGAAGTTGGAAAAGTTTTATTTTTAAATATGTTTTGTATATGGTGAAGTTAATAGCTACGTGGAAAGTGTTTCACTTAACTCTGCCTACACTGTCAGTCAAACTAATACAAACGAGCAAAAAGGGCAGTAATCTGTGTAAGCTATGACAGGGCTACTTGATTAACGTAACTCAAATATTCGGTTTTGCAATTATAAACCTTCGCTACAGACAAGATATCTTGACGTCTTTTTTCAAGTAACACGTTGGTCTCATATCATATCATGGATATAAGGTTTCAAGCACTCATGTTATCTACCTGCCATTGAATTATCCAAAGAAAATTGGCTATGGTCAAGTCTTACCCGCATATCAATCACAGAATATATGCATGTAATTGATGCAAGAAAAACAATCTCTACAGCGCTGACTTCCGCTTAAAGATGATAGGAATAAATATGTCTTTGCACTAAGGCCACGAAACAAACAGTTTGTATCTTCGAATATTAAAAAAAAATAGAAGCAACAAAATAATACAGTATCGAGAACATAAATTACAGTATACTACAGTATTAGTGTCACATGCGAGGATTAACCTTCACAAGGAACTAAGATATCGAGACTATAGTTATAATTGTACATCTATCAGATAACTTCGGGAATTATTACCCATATTCCATTGTACCGCATAACTACCGCTATAGCCCTGCCAGAGAGAAAACATTCTACTAATAAAACCGCAACATGTTTCAATAGTCGGCATACTTTCCTAGAGTTACAACGGTGCCTAATGTTGCACTTACTCAACCACGCAGTTTTTTTTTGGCTATGTTTTGATTTAATTTATTGGCCTATGGAGGTTGGTGTTGCACCTTTGTCCTTTTCTATTATATTTTGGAAATTTGTATTACGCAGTTCCGCTTAAAAGTGAAATTTCATCAGAGCTCAGAACAGTTGCTGTTCTATAGATGTCACAAGAAGTCCATATGATCTGTTCATGTGCATGCATGACTAGTTTGTTAAGGCTGATGCACAAACTAGTCCAGCACCGATTATAACCGAGTAAAGCATGTTCGATTATTAAACTGCTCACAAAAAGTATCGAAACACTTAGAAATGATCCAATATATAACGGCTCGAAAAGGTATGCATTAATCGAAGCAAATAACCAAGTGCATAATTTTGTTCTGCATATTTTGACACCTCGATCGATGAGATACGATGTTGCAGAGCGGAGTTATTGTCATTTCAATGGTCGTGGGTCCAGTTTCAAAAGTGACAATCACCTTATAGAAAGATGTTTGCATAAAAGCAGGAAAGTGTCATGTAAAAGCTTTGGAAAATTATATTATAATTATATTTTTGCAGTAAGATATTTTCGTGAATGGATTCATTTCCTGTACTTACCTAATTGTTTGTTGAAGAGCAAAGATATGTCAAATATTAAAATTAAATTGTCAATCAAGAAAATGCACATGAACATTTGTGCTATTGAATAATGAAATGAATAGGTATAATAGTGGAAGTGCAATATGGGGCGCAATTTAAACTGTAAAACAACTTATTTCACGGCAACTTAATTTTGCGAATTAGCATTTGGTCAATTTTGGGGGCAATTTAATTTCAGTATTTTGTTCCAACTTCATATATATAACCATTATAAATAATATAATTGGTTAGCAATTTAAATTGGCGAATTGGATTTCCTAGCGAAATTAAATTGCTAGCGAAATTAAGTTGTTTTACTGTATTATAATATCAGAGCGGCCCGCTGTGCACCAGGCCACTGTCTACTGCTGAGACAGGAGTGAATATAACACCAGTCTGTTATGTAATCAAGTAAACTTGCACTGTACTGTATTCATTGTTGTTTGTACAGTGTACACGTACATGTACACTGAGAAACAGATCATGAGCATGCAAGGTCTTATATGGCAGAGGCAATTTTATAGTAAGTTGATGACCTAATTATTCTACCCATGCTATCGGTATAATGCCGCGGAAATGAATGTGAATTTTCTGAACGGATATAAATTGAACTAAATTGGGTTTTATCCATTTTTTTTATCAATCCTATTTGTTATTTGTTTTTTTCATCATTTGCACGTACAAGTAGTGCAATGTAGTACATTATGTGTACCGTATTTGTTGAAATGGTGATGGTGGTGGGGGGGGGGGGGGTGGGGGCTATGTATTTATTAAATTCTTAAATAGGGGGTGTAACTTGTTACTAATTTAAACTACAAAGATCATGGTGAACTGACTGGGGTTATTTTAGAGGCTATTTTGGAGCGTTTTAGAGGCTATTTTGGAGCGTAAATGCCATTTTTGTCTAATTCGCGCAACTAGTTTCTTACAGCCTATCAACTTCAACAACATTTACTATGAGACGACTTCCGGAAAGCAAATCTTTTCGGTGCCTATCAGACATGCTTATCTGTTGGAGAAAAATTTTTACTAGAGTCACAGGTTGTATCAAAATATAAACATGTTAATTAGCCTATTATGTTACAAAATCCAATTGTGATTAAAAACATAATTTCTTGCATGCTTTTCACCTCGTCTCAGCTTTGCACCAATGCTCACAAAAGTAGATGTTTCACTGGAGTGGATCATAAGTTTCTGCCCAGGATGTTTTAAACTTGTTTGGGTTAGAAAGACTCATATCACAATATCACCCAAAATCGAAAATATGACACATTTTCCAGCTCGTTACGCTCGCCATTACTAATTTCACACAATAAAAACTTAAGCGGCATAACATTATTGGCCGTTCAGATAGGTCATAAACAGAATTTGCCAACGTATCCATGATCAAAATTTCAAAGGAAAAGACAGCCCCCCCCCCTTTGAATGTGATTTAATTTAATAAAATAAACAAATTCAATTCAATTAGGCTTTTAAATTAAATTAAATTAAATTAAATTAAATTGAATTAATCAATTTAATTGATTAAAACTAAAAGGTGTTATGGTCTGGTTCTGGCTAATTAGAGG
>CM069457.1:21479302-21535048 GCA_035610835.1 Ophiura sarsii | reverse complement strand
ACCTACCCTATTTTTTTCTTCTATGTTACGCCAATCAAACTTTTTTTTTAGGCCTTAGTGCTGCACATGTACTAGTCATAATGATGATAAAGCATAGCTTCTAAAAAGGAAATACCTTATAATCTTTGCGTTAGTTCTAGAACGAGATACGAAAGATATTTTAGGATAGCTGTTAAAAGAATCGATGGCAAGATATTATCAGTTCTTATTGTATCCGTGTGTTGGTAAATAGCTTTTAAAATAACGCATTTTGCATAATATCAATATTGTTTTCGACAAGAACGTCGTCGAAATTGTGTTTGTGTATGTACCATGTGGATGAAAATATAGATTTGTTATCGTATAAAATACGATACGATTTCTGATGTCTATGAACTGGTGGAATTGTCACAGTTAACAGAAATATCAATTATCTCACAATCGTAAGTGACATCTTCTTCAGAAGCAAAAGAAAACTGAGTTAAATGGAAGGTACACTCTTAAATCAAAAGATTAAAAAGTCAATCTTAAAGATTGTGCTGAGGGAAAGATCTTAAAATTGAACAAATGCGATCTAATAGAGTGAAATTTCAATATATCGGACTGGAATTTCACTCTATTAGATTGAACATTTTCAATCTTTTAAGATCTTTCCCTCTGCACAATCCTTGATGATTGACTTTTCAATCTTTTGATCTTATAAGAGAGTACATGGTATAAGCGAGTTAAAGTGTTTAATTAATTTTAATGGCTGAGCATTACACATTCATCAGTAATGCACAATATTGTCACTTACTATTCATCCAATCTAAACTAATAATTGTTATTAGTTTCAAATTATTATTATTGTTATTTGGCAATTTATTTAAAATAATGTTAAAGATGTATCTATCACTGGCGTTTATAGGCAAAAAGAGCATAAAAAGCAGCATTTGGATATTGAACAACACAATAACTCCACCATGCGGCTATAATAATTGCCAAACATTTTCCCTATTAAAACACTACATATATGTATCAACCACGTTACGCGTGAAAGATTGCTTCCATTTCAGATAGAAATTAATCATAGCAAAATATTATGTATTATCATCAACAATTTACCCGTCATGTGAGCAAACTGCCGTAAAACACATGTCACATATGCCAATACTTACACGTCTATACAATTCAATACAACAAAAACGGGGATCGTCAAATATGTATGACTTTGATACATTTTGATACAATTACATATATGCGCTGAAGCGAAATGATTGCTAATACTGACATCCGTTATCAATTTAAAGGGACTATATCTTAAATTAATTACAATGGCAGTTTGACAAAACTGTAAAAAAAATCAATAAGTCATTCTTCTATTTAGTCATACAAGACAGCATTTCGACTAAAGTTAGTTAAGATATTATCCCATAGGACTAATCTGTCGACAGTATCATAGTACATTATGGCCATGTGTTTTGAACTCGCCACCCTTCCCGTTGCATGTCCAAATTTTTACATTTAACACCATCTGAGATTCGAATTAGCATATCGCAATCATTACTTGTTCTACCCCATAACCCCATTTTCTGGGTGTATCCTTGGTGTAATTCATTTATGAGTTAGACTGGTGTTAAGCCTCTATTACTGAATAAACTGCTGTCTAATCCTTTAATCCTTTAACACAGTTTAACACAGATTTTGTGCTAAGCTAATTCCGTGCAGAATTACATGAAGGATAAACCATTTTATGAACGGTAATCTCACAAGGAATCCAAATATGCTATTAGAGTTTGCATAGGACCTAATGGTAACATGTTGTGATTAAGAATGTACAAAGAATATCGATTTTATTTTTCTTCATATTTTGATTAAAGCTCAATTTTCTTTATTCCTATCCCAATCATCATTTTACCAGGCATATTAGTTCCTCATGCAATTTACCCATCAGAACATAATGGTTGTTAAGGGTAACTTGTTGTATACTTTTTTGTTTTAGTCATGCATGTAAAACCGATGAATTAAGGCAAGTTCACTGTGTAGCGAATAGGGAAAAAGCTAAGGACAATGCAATCGATTCTTGATTACAATTGTTACGTAATAGTTGACACGTTTGTTGAAACAGAAACTTATAGAATATAAAACAATCTATAAAATGAGAGCAAAATCATGTTTGTACCATACAGAGATGAGGAGTTATTGTAAATTGAACGTAGAATTGGGAACATTTTCTATATTCCCATAGAGATTGTACACAGCGCCACCGCTACCGCCGCCACCTCTGACTTTCGAAATATAATCAATCACATCTCAGCCAAACAGTTATATAAATACCTGATTTATTCACACAATGTAGCTAGATAAGTAGGCTTTCAAATGACACCTAAACCATAGCTCTACCACATTTAGTTGTTGTGTTAATATAGAGAAATGGATGATCCGTCACTTAAAATGCAACGCTGCCACCCTTTTTGGGTGGTCAATTTAAAACACATGGCCTTATAGCAGATAAAAACTTTCTAATGTGAATGATTGACTTGTGCAACATTTTGATAACTTGACATGCATCGAGTCACTGAGAGAAATAACTCAACTTGACTTGTAACTGGGTGTCAACTGTCAACACTTTAAATTGACTCGAGGCAATATACAAAGGTTAGTTTATATATAGTATATATTTGAATCGCTTTCCAATATAATATGACATGGTAAGCATGTGTAAAACATTACGCGAACATTTGATTTGCTTACTTCTCATCTGTTACCGATTTCTACACACTCTTTAGGCCAAATTTTGTTTTGTTATGTTGTCCTCCACAACTTTCAGAGAGGAAGGGCGGGCGGGCGGGCGGTTTTTTAATTTTTAATTTTTAATTTGTCTTTTACCAGTGGAAGCTCAAAGTTCAGCCAACAAGAAGTTGAAATCACTCTAGGAGTCGCACATATATGTTATAAACGCTTAGTTTAATATTCAATGCCATTTAAACTGTTTTTAAAAAAAATCTGGGAAAAAAAAACTCTGAAAAAAAAAATCTGAAAAAAAAAAATCTGATTTTTTTTTTTAAATCTGAAGGAAAAAAAAAATCTGAGCGGCCCTAAATCTTACGAGCGGGCGGTCGAGGACAACAGCAACAACAAAAAATGGTCGTATGCAGTGTACCCAGTAATCTGCATAGGATATCTTTATGTATTTCTTAATAAAAAGATGCAGGCACGTGTATTTTTTTAGGTAGACCTCCATAATTATCGGGTAGCAAAACCCCGACTTTGAGCTGGTGGTATATGGTACATGTATATAGATTGACTACTAGAATGCTAAAATGTCCCTTGTCAAGATATTGGACTCAGTGTCTGTGATATACTCTAACCAGCTTACTACAGAGTAAAAACTGTTTAAGCAATGCCAAACAGTTGTTTAAGCCTATCACTCTAACAACTATTGTTAAAACTGTAAAACAACTGTTTAAACATCTGTTTGTTAAATTTTGTCATACTAGTTTTATGATAATCCTGATAACATTCCCCAGGAGCGTTTTATTTTTGGCACTTTTTGGTCTGTAACTCAAAAAATAAAAAATAAGACAAAAAAAAACGCTCCTGGGGAATGTTATCAGGATTATCATAAAACCACCATGACAAAATTTAACAAAATATATTTTGAGTTATCTTTTCCAAACCTAAAATGGGTACAAAAACATGTTTTTTATAATTTTTTCCGAAATGGTCAATTGTATTATCATGGTGGGATTCATTGAACCCTTTTCTGCAAAAAACTGTATACATTTTATAAAGATTAAATGAATATTGAAGAAGTTACGGCAGTTTTACGGAGGCTGTACCTGAGAGTCCACAGCCCCCTTAAACAACTGTTTGGCGTTGTTTAAAATAGTTTTTATTGTGTTCTAACTATGGAACTTGGAATGGGAAAGACTACCTTTGACAAAGTCTGCACAACAGTGAAGAGATTTGACCTTTAGAACATTGGTTGGTCATTTTCGGACAGAATATATAGGCCCTAGCACAAATAATTTACCTCGAAACGGTAAAAATGCCAGAATTAGACTCAGTGTCTAGTGGTACACTCAGGCTACGCTAGCACAACACATGGAATGGACCTTGAGGATGGTTCCAATGTCCTCAATGCCGCAAATGTGCACGGTAAAGTCTGTCTGCGCCAGCTGGCGTGGCACTTTTTCGATGAAATAATGGCCCCAGGCTACATAGTCGGGCTAATACACTGGCCCGAGTATGGTTGGCCCCCGTGGCGCACTGGTAGAGCGTTCGTCTGGCAACCGAGAGGTTGTGGGTTCGAGCCCCGGTGGCGGCGCCACTCTTTTTGTCCGCGTTTTTGTCGTTGAAAAAAGAATTCTTCAAAATGTGACTTAGGAGGTTAGGGTTAATGGGTTTAATTTTGAATTGCAGTAAAATTGGATAGGCCAACAAAACATTTGACTCGGGGTCTCTGGTCATATCCATGATATCGGATAGCAGCACTGGATCCAAAATGTGAGAGGTCCCATGACATTTTTCGGGACCCCGTAGGACTTCAAAAAACAAATTTAAGGGGTCCCCCAAGAAAATGAGGGGTCCTGAAGTTTGGGTATTTAAAAAATTTACTTTTAACGGGCAGTTTTAATGAATTTATATTGTGAGCAAAGGATGGATATGTAATTTGCAGAATTTCTTAAAGTTTCCATTTCCACACATCGTCAAATTTAAGGGGTCCCTTCAATTTTGATCGGGACCCGCAAGTCTTTCCAATTTGAAACCTGACGCGTCACTATTAGAAAGTGAGAGGTCTAGGACGCGCAGACGCGTCAGAATGCGACCCCTGTAATAATCGGACTGGTAAAATAGTACAAGGTATTGATTTCCGGAATAATAGCTGGAGTTGGACTTATATTATATACGATAATAGATAGTTAACTCGGACTAGCATACCGTAGCATCGGGATCTGACCTTGGTATATGGATGGTTTAAATACCCTTTTTGGCAGATTATTAATCTGTTATAATTTGGGTTGAGCAACATTAGGCCTATATTTGACTCGGTTGTGGCTGGTACAGCACATAAAATGTAATTCTGAATAGCAAAGCTGCCTTTTTTTTTATAAGATATTCTTTAAGCGTCCCTAGTTCAGTCGGGCAAGAAACAAACAATCGACCTTCGGGATAACGAATAGAACATGATATTGCAATTGTACATGTAAATTGTAGATGCCATGGCGCAGGAAGTTTACATTCGGAATGGTAAACATTGTCTGAAGAATTGAACTCATATTCTGTTATACTTTGAACCAACACCAACAGGAGTGGAGGATTCTGTTCGGAGCACGCATTATTAATCAGTAGAGTGTATAATATAGATATTGTGTAGTTACAAGGTCGGAAATGAGAGTATTTATAATGCAATTTGGCACTAGGCAGTTCATTCCGTGATCGCGAAGTCACAACTAATACATTTGATAATTAAATGTTATATTCTTAATAATTTAAGTGTCGAATACTGCTCACCGTAGTACGCTTATAACGAAAAAAGATTAGAAAGATCGGGACAATTATGAAATACTCTGACGATTTTAAATTGTTTGCATAATGAGTTCATATTTAAACCAATTTATTTGATACTTGTATTATTTAAATATTTATGTTGGCATTACGTGCATGGATGCCGTGCCGATTCCGTTTTTTGAGTTAACACTTTCCACGCGGCTATTAGTTTTACCATATACAAAACAGATATTTCAGAAACCTTTCCCAATTTTCAAAGTCTATCTCAAGGATTACTGAACCAATACTAGGCATGTTTGTACTAATTTCAATGCATTTCACATGATGATTCCAAATATGGTTATGAAATTTAACAATTTTGACATTTTTGAAACATTTTGTGAAATTTTGGAATGTCGTCTGCAGCTGCCTGCCGCGTGGAAAGTGTTAATAAAACAGTCGTTTGTCTTTTTCTCTCATGATATTGCGTGGGAAAGTACACAATACGATGATATTGTGAACGGATATGGTGTGTGACGGCCGCGTTATTCTTGGATCGCAGCAGAGTCGGTTTGCAATCAAAAACCTTAACACTTTCCATGCGGCAGGCGGCTGCAGACGACATTCAAAAATTTCACAAAATGTTTTAAAAATTTGAAAATTATTGAATTTCATTATCATATTTGGAATCACCATGAGAAATGCATTGAAATAAGTACAAACATGCCTACTGTTGGTTCTGTAATCCTTGAGGTAGACCTTGAAAAGTTGGGAAAAGCTCTCTGAAAAATCTGTTTTGAATATGGTAAAACCAATAGCCGCGTGGAAAGTGTTAACGACCTAAATCCCTATCCTTATTGCTCTATCAGCTATAATATAAAGGTAAAAAGGATAATTACTAACGTAGTGATTGATAACTTTGTCATCAACTTCATCACCCTCTTTCTTGATGGTATATAATATAAGACTGAATGCTACTTTGTTGATCACAATTTTACACTACCATTTTTAAATTAACAAACCTCTTCTAAATTAGACCGATTCCTGGTTATAAAAACCAAATCAAATGATCGTTTATAGGAAACATTAATTTATTGTTTAAGATACATGTAATATTCAAATATTCGGTGGTTTAACTCTTTCCATGCGGCTGGCGGCTGCAGACGACATTCAAATATTTCACAAAATGTTTAAAAATGTTAAAATCATTGAATTTCATTACCATATTTGGAATCACCATGAGAAATGCATTACAAAAAGTACAAACATGCCTAGCATTGGTTCAGTATTCCTTGAAATAGACCTTGGAAATATGGGAAAGGTTTCTGAAAAATCTTGTTTTGTATGGTAAAACCAATAGCCGCGTGCAAAGTGTTAAAATGCATAGTATGGTTGGATTTTTTTTTCTGCTCAAATTGAACTATGAACATTTAGTTGTTATATTTATTTCTAATTTTATTGATTATGTTCAATTACACACTGAATGACGATTGTAATAAAAGAGTTCTCTGCACTTGAGAAGTGGCCACAGCTGATGATTTGACATGTTTAAGTAAATTCCATAATTTCACAACTAAAGCTCCAAAATGGATAGACACAAATTCTTACGATGCATTACAGATTAGTGAACATGATTATTACCAATTCACAGTTTATGTCCCAAATAATCATGTTTCACAATATGGGACACTTTTTTGACACACCCTGTATTATAAAATCGAATTGACTCTCACTTATCATACCACTAACGTTTCCTACATACATATTGTTGTACTGTATGTTTTAAGGGACGCGCTGTTGATAACCCCTTCCTGACCCCTTTTTGCCTGACAGACGGTTCTTCTTACCATAGAGTTTCCAATTCAGCGTTTCCTGCCTAGATTACAGACTTAACATAGTACAAATATTCTGACGTTCCTTAGCATTTCATGTGGGGCAATTACTAAGGGAGAATTTCGATACATTATACCGGGGTTAAGCTTTCTTGGAGGAGGATAAGCTTGGAGGATGATATGCCAATAGGCAAGAAAATGTAAGCATCAAATGATTGACGATTTGGTGGCGGGTTTAATACAATAGACTCAACATCATTTTGGGGACGATAATGGGTAGCAGTATATTTGTTTACAGGGATGCACCACTCATGGACTATGATGAGTTGTGAAGTAGGGTCTAGAGATATTCTCTAAATATATTTCATACCTTTAGGTCTCACACCACCAACTAAGTTCTCTATTGGTTTAGGTGGTAAAGAGGTCAAGTTCATGCTAATTTGTTTAACCTTTAGAGTAAACTGGTTCATTCAAATCATTGTTTAAAGGAAGATCAAGATGTCTTCTGCTTAAAACCAATCACTTATGTGGGGCCAATGATATCTAGCTTAGATATAAGACAGACTGCCTAGATTGTAAGATCAGAGATTTTAGCTCTAAATTGGTGGAAACAGTAATATCGTGTAAAATGATACCAGTCAAAAAAAGCTAGAGATTATGGGCCTATATGTGGAGGAACTAACCTACAAATGCCAAATTGTGAAACATTTGGGTACATTTACAGCACTTGTTACCTTTTCTAGGACGTTAAATTTATACTTATGGTAGGGTCTATCTTAATTTCAAACACTGCCGGGTATTGCCAGAATGCAAAATAATATTTAGTGGTGTGCACTCTACAAAATGGAGTGTATTGCTTGATTCTCTCCCTTTGAATTCATCACCTGACTAGTGTACGAAATGGGTCAATAAGTAGAGGTCGTTGGGCTTTCCAATACGTAACTCATTACAATAAAACATGAATCGAACCCGTAACAATACGCATTTACCTACAAGTTATAATAGATGACACCAGCATACTGATGGGACCAAACTAAGAATTGCTTAACGTTTTCCACGCGGCTGGCGTCTGCAGACGACATTCCAAAACTTCACAAAATGTTTCAACAACAAAAAGAAAATATTATTGAATTTCATCACCATATTTGGAATCACGATGAGAAATGCATTACAATAAGTTCACACTTGCCTAGTAGGCCTATTGGTTCAGTAATTCTTGAGAACAGAATTTGAAAGTTGGGAAAGAATTCATAAAAATCTGTTTTGTATGGTAAAACTAAATAGCCGCGTGGAAAGTGTTAAGATTTTAGTTGAAGTTCGTGTTTAAACAATTTGGAATAAAGTTAGTATAATACCGTAAAGATGGTCGGTGTGACGTCAGCAAGACGACCTCGATACAAATATTCATACAGAGACTCGGTGCGCGCAGGGTACAGGGTGTCTCATACACAAAAAAATACAAAAAGATAAACAAATAAATACGATTTTTTTTTTTAACAAACTAAATATAAGAACTATTTTTTCTTCGATTGTATTCATCATCAGTGTCCTGGACCACGGGTGTTTAGATGGTAAAAAAAAACACTTTTATTGTCTTTTTCTTGTTGTTTCAAAAAGGTCAGTGCATTAGCTGTTAATGCAAACTCATCGCTACAAAACACAAGATAAAGCAACAGTAAGAGTGGTCTATTGCAATTTTCAAGGAATTGCTGAAATCAATATAGGCATTTTTAGCCTTCTTGCGCTTAAATGATGCTATTTTTGTGATCTCAGATGATTATTTCTTTACATCAAAAACGACAATAATTGGCCCGTGTAAAAAGCAAGTATACGCAATGATCCCACGCATTTTTTTGCTATTGTGGAATTTTCGTCACGCAGCTACAGAGCGTATAACTGTACATTTAATTGCACTAAACAGTGGACTATTCCAGATAATAATGCCCCCCCCCCCCCCCCCCCCCCCCATCCCATAGAGGACATCGGAATTCCAGACTGTTTTTCCCTCACCAATTCCATACTTTTTTAAAGTTTGATCTGGAATTCCATATACTTTTCATAGAGTCCATGGAATTCCGGACTAAAAAAAGTCCTCTATAGGGGGGGGGGGCGTCATTATTATCTGGAATAGCCCAATTCGCGCCGCGCTGTGCAGAAACGCGTTCGTTGACGGATTGATGGTCGTGTTGCTGGTCCAACATGGCTAAGAAGTGTAATAAAGCAAGGCATAATTAGAGAATAAAGGTATTGTTTTTAGACCGTACCCGTGTTATATTGTCTGACATAAATGCGGACGATAGTATTATTTTAAGTAAACAATCATACTTTAGACATTTATCAATTTAGAAATAAGTACATTTTATTGTCCACATTTGACAACTTTTACCCCTGCTAGGATCGAATAACCCACAAACATTCCATCCAATCACATGCGATGAGTAAACCATGCGTAAGCGTCGCGGCGCCGGCATAAACGCAGGAAAAGCGCTAAAGACGCACTGCAGAAGTGCGCGTTATGGAGCAAACCAAGCATTGTGAAGGCCGGGCGCACAGTTAAAACGTAAGCCCCACCTCCCCGTGTTAAGTTGTCTCATCTAGATGTCGCCGATTTCTCTGAGAACCAATGAGATTGCTTAAACTTTCTTAGCTGTTTAAGAATAATTACTATAGACGGATGTGTGGGGTGCATCAGATAAATTATATGGTTTTGCTCATTTTTGAAGTAAAATATAGGCCATTTGCCGAGCCATTTCGCCTATGCCTTGTAAAGTTATGCACTTTGGTGAGATTTATGTAAGCTTCTAACTCACTTTCCAGGACTAACTTTAAAATCGCGGTGTCATTAGGATTTCTTTTTATATTTCCAAGATGCCATTTCACACAAGAACATTATTGATAATTATTTATTTATTATCTTTTATTCAACTGAATCCTTCATATAAATAGTTCATTGAAAAGACCCTAAATATCTTGTCCTAGCTACGCCACTGAATGTAAACTGCTCACAAAAAGTATCGAAACACTTAGAAATGATCCAATATATAACGGCTCGAAAGGGTATGCATTAATCGAAGCAAATAACCAAATACATAATTTTGTTCTGCGTGTTTTGACACCTCGATCGATGAGATACGATGTTGCGGAGCGGAGTTATTGTCATTTCAATGGTCGTGGGTCCAGTTTCAAAAGTGACAATCATCCCATAGAGAGAGGTTTGCATTACTGTTTAGAATGATCAGATTCGTGCTTAGGGATGCGTGTCACTTTTGAAACTGGACCCACGATCATTGAAATGACAATAATTCCGCTCCGCAATATCGTATCTCAACGATCGAGGTGTCAAAATATGCGGAACAAAATTATGCACTTGGTTATTTGCTTCGATTAATACATACCCTTTCGAGCCGTTATATATTGGAGCATTTCTAAGTGTTTCGATACTTTTTGTGAGCAGTTTAATATGTCAAACGACTCAATCAAGATACTCCAAACAGCTCATTTAGCATAAATCTAAAATAAATAATTTACAGTGCCATTTCCGGATTACAATGCCGTTTATTTGATTGTATTTACTTTTCTCGATCTAAAAATGCTTAATCTCCAAATCGGACTGGTGCTATTTTTAGAAGAAAAAAATAGTTTTAGCGGCAATTTTGCGGTGTGTTGTTTTGATCATTCAACATTTTGTATTTGGATTTGATATTTGAATGAGCTTCAAGAAAATTAAATTACCATTCATATAGGACTATAGTTTGTTTTGTTGATGCTTTCGCTTAAGTTCGTTTCGTTTCATTTCGCAAATCCTAAGCCCATCATCAAGAAATAAAAATAAAATGCTATTATAGTCCATGAAATATGGCTCACTGTAATTCCTAACTATAACAAATTCTTTGTCATTTTCTTGACAAATCCGATTTCGCCTAAGTTGGTTTCGTTTCGTTTCGCAAAATCCTAAGCACCTCAAGATAGGCCTACTTATACTAGTAATATCTAGGTATTCAGCTTTGTATGAGTCATCCTCAATCAACTTTGAATAGGCGTTTACACGTTTATGACGGGTCTTCTTGGATTGAACTCCAAATAAAAACCGTTGCCCCAAACGTCAACAAAAGAATCCCGTTTTATATTTCATTGTGTTTAGATTTAAAACAAGGTATTTAAAAAAAACTGGACGGGGGAGATAGAAGACTGTTGAAAGTAGGCTTGAGTTATCCCGTGCTTTTTCTCTTACGTGACACGGGTCATTCTATACGTGCGTGTCACGGGTACCCGTATCCCGTAAGTCTCACTCTCCGTGAATTCCCAAACCCAACCCACAGTAGAGCCCAAGCCCCGTAATAACCTGCATAGTGCATACCACCACGCAGCGTTCGATTTAACCAATGTAGCATCACGAAATACGACACACTTTTGAACACTAATGCACAAATATGTAGCAAAAAGTGCTACGCCAAAAGATTCCCTACTTGATCTCTGATCACGTACCATCAAAGCCAAACCTAAATATTGAGTGTCATCTTCAAATAACTAAAACAAAGTATGGTAAATCTTGAAATATCGGCGGTTCATTTTCACTTTCGTCCAGAGTTAAAAATCCCATTGGTTTACACGTACTTGCGCAGAATTTTTCTGTCGGTTTAAAATGTGTACAAAATGGCGGAGTTCTGCGCATCTCGGAGAAGTAATAATCATGACGTCACTTCTAGTCTTGTTTTCGTGTCGCATGGCAAAGGTCGAGGGGTTGTTGCCATATCATTGGGCTAATCATATTGAAGGGTTCACCTAGACTGTAACTCTCAGCCGCCCTCTTATGTCGCTATCTTGCAGGCTCCGATATTTGTACAGCTTTAGCGTCCGTACGGTAATATTGATGACTGGGGGATGTAGCCTAGGGTTCGCCATAATCATTGGGCTAATTGCGAGACCAAGGCAACACGGAACAAAGAGGCCGTGGACTCAGTGACTCAGTATATTACTAAATCATATAATATAATACAAAATAGCATCCAAATAGCTTAGTATATTACTAAATGGCATCCAAATAGCTGAAATAACTTACTGTGTCCTCTTACCTTCATATTATAACAATATCAATTACATTTTACAACAAAATCGCTTCAGAAGATGATTAATGCAAGTTATTAATATTAGCAAATGCCGCGAATTTTAGGGGTTTGTGAAAAGGTTACGACTTAGAAACGTCGTTTCAAATGACGGGGTCGCTAATCTCCCCCGTCAAAAAAGGGTAAATGGCAAACTGAAGCCTACGCCTACTACCAATTTAGCGCATTTCGGATAACGTGGCGTAGCACGACGCAGTTCAAACGCGAATGATGCAGTAAGAACAGGCGCACTCAACTCATGAATATTTTAAAATTGGTCAAATTACCTCCAGGTAATGGGAGATAGGGCGAGTACTCGAGTGCACCGCGCCCGGAAACAACAATTTCATTTCGCCGAGTGGCCTATCTATGCTCCGCTTAGTCTATGGGGCTAGGATGGGGCTAGGGCTATCATACGCGTAGGAAAATCTTAAAGATTTTACGCTGGCTCCTTGGTTCAATTACGTACGGTAGGGAGTCGGACTGCCACCTGGGCGATCCGGGTCGACCCGGGTTCGATTCCCGGCGCTGGGGCGTACAAACGCCCCTCTATTTTGACCCGTTTTCACCCCTGATAGTTGTATTCCCAAGAACACGCCTCTTGAGAATTATAATTTAAAGAGGCATTTTTTTCGTGTTTCCTTAAGACTTTCCACACGGCTATTAGTCTTACCAATACAATACATTTTTTTTCAGAAACCTTTCCCAACTTTCAAGGTCTATCTCAACGATAATTGAACCAATAATAGGCATGTTGTACTTATTTCAATTCATTTCTCATGGTGATTCCATATGGTAATTAAATAAAATGATTTTGATATTTTTGAAACATTTTGTGAAATTTTGCAATGTCATCTGCAGACGCCTGTTGCATGGAAAGTGTAAATGATCCATATTAAAATATTCAACAATTGAATCAATCAGTCAATAATCATATGGCAATTGCTGATAAGGTTGGCGCCAAAATAGCGATTTCCTGCTCTTTACCTATTTTTCAAAATGTAAGTTACACCCTTGTCGATACCAATATTTACCCACGGTGAGGTCATAAGCGCCAAATAGCGATTTCTAGCCTTTTTGACCCATTTATCAATTCATGAATTATATTGATAATGTCTATGATGCAACAATGCTGACGTGCCGGCGCCACACTTTAATATTTATTTTGTTGTTATGACATTTGAGGAGAAATGTAGGTTAAAACAAAGGATTGTAACAGTACGGTCTGAAGATTGACTTGATGAAACAAAACTGGGCCAATTTACTTCGATCTTATTATATTATGCAAAATGTCTCCATATAAAAAACTATCAGCCTAAGCTTTCTAGCTTAATAATCGACTAGAATTGTAAATGTATTTACAAATTTAAACGATAAAGACGACAGAGCACGCAACATAATTATTATTTTTTATTTTTTTTTTTTTTTTTTTTATTTTTTATTTTTTTTTTAATTCCTTCTTGACAGCTGACATAAACATAGTACTGTCACTTACTCAGTGACCTTAAGCTACATACACCTTTTTACATGGGTAACATATTGACAAATATATTTAAATGAAACTTATCCGTTAATCAGTGCAGAGACTTTTCCATTTATGCCATTTTTCCAGAAAAGTATTCAAGTCTGAATTACATGTGGCTTGGTATTTTAGAATATTGTAATAATACTTAATTTCGTGTTTGAAAGTGTCTAAATCTGGCTGTTTTTCTGTCATCTTTGCTCTATAAATATGGAATTTCGCCATTGTCATTATCAATGTTAGGGTGAAATCCAAATTTGATCCAAAAAGTATTGTTACTGGATTCATATTCAAGTCCACATTTGTTTGACCTTTAACCCACCTTTTAAAGATATTCCAGAATGATTTTGAGATTTGACAAGTTATGAAAAGATGCGTAATTGTTTCAGAGGTTTTTTTACAAAAAGTGCATAAGTCATCTCCTCTAATATTACATTTTAGCAAAAGACTATTCGTTCCTAAAATACTTTGATTGATTCTATATTGGAACCATCTATACTTTGTGTCATCGGAAAACTTAAAATTTAAAAGACATATTTTTTTCCACTCCCTATTTTCTATACCAAAGTCTAATTGCCACTTATTAATGGATTGTTTCATTTTCTTTGATTTTATAAAGACTTTGTAGAATAAAGTACAACCTTTTCGCTGTTTGAACAGTAGTTCCACGTTACTAGGTCTAAAAGGTGATACTAGTTTCGACCCATTTAATTGACTGATATTGAAGTTTGACTTAATTGCTCTTATAATACCATTATACTCTAGGAAATTGGTTTTCACTTGATAAATTTCTTCGAACTCGTCTTCTGACATAAAAGTCCCATTATCTTTCAGTAAATCATTGATAAAAATGACACCATTTTCCTTCCAATGAGCATAGTTTATCGATTTATCTCCAATTTTTATTTTATCATTCCACCACAAATATTGTTTTGCAATGCGATTGAAGTCTAAAACACCGTTGTTAACAATGCATATCAAAGATGACCAAGAGAATAGAGTATCATACCAGAACTTGTTGTCTATCTTATTTTTTGTTGCATTAAAATGGAAAAAACCTGTACAACAAATATCGTCTTTTTTGGCATTTAAACATAATCTATACAATTTTATCCAACTTTTTTCACCTTGCAAAACCCTTCGAATCCAATTTATTTTCAATGCATTTATATGAGATTCCACATCTGGCATTTTTACACCTCCGTTCTCATAATTTTGCACAAACTGAGATCTTTTTATTCTGTCTGGCTTGCCACCCCATACATATTTAAAAATCATATCATTAACCGTTTTTATGAAATCTTTGTTCGGGTTTGGAAGCATTTGAGCAATATAACTTAACTTAGGTAGGACCAAAGATTTTACCACTACAACTCGACCCAAAACAGTTAGATTCCTTATTTTCCAACTTAAAATCATTTTTTTCATCAATTTAAGTGACTTATCATAGTTCTGTTCAACCATTTGTGTCAAATCAGTATTAAAATAAATTCCTAAAAAATCAAAATGTCCATCAAAATTCCAGGATATCTTGACATTTTCACACATTTTCACAATTCTGTTTTTATATGACCCAATCCATACTGCTACTGTTTTATCTATATTGATTTTTAAACCCGACATCTCACGGAAAATTTTCAAAGTATCAAACGTGCTTTTTAGTGACCTTTCTGTACCATCTAATATTAAAGTTGTATCATCTGCGTATTGTGTTATCTTAAAATTCATGTCATTTATCTTGATCCCTTTTATGTTTTGATTTCCTCTAATCATTGAGGCCAGAATTTCCGCACATAAAACAAAGACATAAGGCGAAAGAGGGTCGCCCTGCCTACAACTACGTTGAATTTGAAACGGTTTTGAAATATTCCCATTTATTAACACTGACGAAAAAGCATTTTTATATAGAGTTTGAAACCATTTACATATATCCGTACCAAAATTGAAGGTTTTCAAAGTTTTATATATAAAATCATGTGATACGGTATCGAAAGCTTTTTCAAAGTCTATAAGTAATAGCATACCAGGTATTTTTTTTGATTTCCGTATAATTTAACAAGTCATAAAGAAGGCGAATATTTTCTCCAATAAATCTGTTTGGAACAAAGCCAGTTTGATCCTCTGAAATTGGATCTGGTAAAACTGATTTTATTCTGTTAGCAATACAAGCAGATGCTAATTTATATGAAACATTTAAAAGTGATATTGGTCTCCAATTCTTCAAAAAATGGCGAGGTTTGTCACCCTTTGGTAGGAGAGTAACATGGCCAGCTTTTTGTTCTTTTGTGAGAGAGCCTTTCCTGAACCCTTCATTTAATGAACGAAGAAGAAAAATGGAAATGTCGTCCCAAAACATTTTATAAAAGTCTGCTGTAAAGCCATCCGGGCCTGGAGTCTTATTATTGTTCATGTTTTTCAAAGCAAAAGAAAGCTCAGCCAAATCAATTTCTCCCTCTAAATTGGCTGACTCCAATTGTGTTAATTTGTTAATATGTACAACATGATCATTAATGTTAATATTACTCTCTTCATATTTATACAAGTTTTCATAAAATAATATTATTTCTTTTTCAATATCCTCCTGAGAGATTGCCTCTGTGTTATCTTTTCTAACAATTTTACATATTTGTTTATTTACAAAGTTTCTTTTTTCAAGATTCAGAAAATATTTTGATGGTTTCTCCCCTTCTTCTATCCATTTAGCTTTTGACCGAACAAAACATCCTTTAATTCGTTTAGCACGTAAGTCTTCAAGCTCATGTTTAGCATTATCAAGTTCTTTCATTACCGATTCGAAATTGTGGTCTTTATTCAAAGCTTCTTCACATGATTTCTCCAAATTATTGATCAAATTATCAAGTGTTTCTTCAGTTTTATCCATTTCTTTCTTTCTGTTAGATGAAAATGCCATGGTAACACCTCTAATTTCCAGCAATAATACTTCAAAAAATAGCTGATCGTCGATAGTCAACATTAATTCAGATGGGCTAATATCATTTATACATTCTCTATCATATGGAGAGGCCGCATATATTTTTTTTACCTTTGTAATTGAATCTTTAACCATATCTACATATTTTTCTTCTATAAGCAAATCATTGTTTAATTTCCAAGATCCCCGACCTTTTTTTATATTTTCACTCTTATTTAGACCAATGATCACCAACGAGTGGTCAGTTCTGTAACCAGGAGTTATATCAGAGAAAAATCCGTCAAATTAAGCAATTCTGAAGAAATCAAGAAAAAATCTAGCCTAGCTTGTTTAATTGGATTATTTTTTCGCCAGGTAAAACGTTTAATTTCTGGATTCAAAACTCTCCATGGATCACATAATTCCAAATCTTCTTTTATTTTTAGAACCATTTCTTTTGATTTAGGATTATTTATATTTATATAGTTGAAAGTATCCAGTTTTTGATCCTGAACTAAATTAAAATCACCGCATATAATATAGTGAGGATTACCAACATTTTCTACAACTTCTTTCAGATGATTATAGAAATCCGGTTGATCATCATTTGGCCCATACAAACAACATAAAGTGATGTCAATTGATAACAATGTAATATCAAGAACTATCCAATTACCAACCTTATCACGGTGTATTTTTCGTACCTTAAAATCAAAATTATTGTTCATCAGAACTGCTACACCCCTAGAGTTTGTATTATGACCTGCCATATAGATCTCATAACCCCATTCCGATCTGACCATATTTTCAAATTGTTGATCCCAATGTACATCTTGAAAACAGTATATCGAAAATTTCTTTTTCCTTAGATAATTCAGAACGTCACGTCTCTTTACTTTATTATTCAGGCCCCTGCAGTTTATAGAACATATTTTTATTGAGCTATCCATACCTTAAACCTTCATTTAATTTTGATAAATCATGTAGTACCCGAAACTGTTTACAATACATCAAAGCTGTCAAAAGCAAGAAGCAAAAAAGATAGATAGAGCTATGCAGCTCTGAAGAAGAAGAAAAAAATAACAACTATCAAGTGCTGAAAAAAAAACAACAACAACAACAACTGGTAAGGGATCTATAACCGTCTATTTGAGCATTTAACAAAAGTTGTCGACAGGCGACATTATCAAAAACATTTTACTCACAAAATTCTCAATTTTTCTTTTAAAATAAAATGTACCAATAAAGAATCACATTTTGAATATAAACTGTACAATTGTTACATTATTGAATATTTCAATTTTAGTACTTTTTTTTTTGGCCTAAAAATAGGACTCGGAAAGCAAAATTTAAGGCTTTTCGAATCAATTTTATCAAAATTGTTTTGTGTTTACGTATGCTTTTCCAATAACCAAAATGGCATTAAAATGCCTTATGTATTGAAACTTACAAAAATAAAAATAACATCCAAAAGTCATCGAATCAGATCACAATGTAATGCAAAACAACATTTTGTTTTTGAAAGCGTTTTTCATAGTCACATGAGTTCACAAAATTCTCAATTTTTCTTTTAAAATAAAATGTAGGGCCTACCAATAAAGAATCACATTTTCAATATAAACTGTACAATTGTTACATTATTGAATATTTCAATTTTAGTACTTTTTTTGGCCTAAAAATAGGACTCGGAAAGCAAAATTGAAGGCTTTTCGAATCAATGTTATCAAAATTGTTTTGTGTTTACGTATACTTTTCCAAAAACCAAAATGGCATTAAAATGCCTTATGTATTGAAACTTACAAAATAAAAATAACATCCAAAAGTCATCGAATCAGATCACAATGTAATGCAAAACAACATTTTGTTTTTGAAAGCGTTTTTCATAGTCACATAAGTTTCAGTTGCTCTCTCGAGTAAGAAGCTTTCAAAATCAAATGAGATTAAATGATCCAAAACTGAGTTCTGAATTCCTTATTTATTCAGTTGTTAGGATTGAGTCTCTTCCAGTCTCCTCTTCTATTTGCTTTGTCCTTGAACTCCAAGATCACGTCCAACCCAATGGTCCGGATACGTGTCATCTTCCCTTCTCGACGTAAATCCTTAGCATGTTGAACCAGCTTTCCTCGTTCCTGTTTCATACTTACAGGGAGATCAGTATATGCCATTAACGGTTTTCTGTCTTTGAAAAATGGCCGAATTCTCTGCTGTTGTAGTATGCCATCTCTATCAAACAAGGATCCAAAACGGATAATTACAGGATCTGGTATATGTGGTTGACGACGTTGATCTTCACCACCATGTTCCCGTTCCTCTCGCCTATCTTTCCTTGGTAGCCGATGCACAGCAACGAAATAAATGTTTTCAATTTGATCTTCGGAGAGTCCAAAATCCGTTTGAAAAATGCCACTCATTTTGTCTCGAAGCTCCCCCGTTGTCTCTCCGCCATTTTGTGGCACACCGTAAAACAACAAGTTCTGTTTCCTATCATGCAACTCCCTCAACTTGTTAGCCTTTTCAATCTTTGTGACAAGCTCATTTTGTGCTGTGTTTATCTGTGGTACAACATTTTTCACAATGTCTTGTATTTTTTCCGCGTTATTTTCCACTGGTTTTTTTAGCTTGGTAATATCCTCCATGTTTTCTTCTACTTTCTTGTTCGTGTCCTTTATTTCTTTTTGTAGGCAATCCATACGCTTTGTCAATGTTGCTTCCATGCGTAACATAATTTCTTTCAACTCTGAGTTGGACACGTCGACCTGTCCATTGTTTGTATTGCCCGCCATAGTGCCGTGTGTTATCTCGTTGTTTTCTATCGTAGGTTCAGTTGGCCTACTCACTGTGTTGGATGCGAAGTGCTGTACATGTACAATAGCGCCGTGTGTTATCTCATTGTTTTCTATACGTATAGGTTCAGTACTCACTGTGTTGGATGCAAAGTGCTGTACAATTGTTCCTTGTTTTGGCGTATTTCTGCTTCGTATTAATAATATTGAAATTAACTAGTTGGACTAAATGAAGTTAACTGTGGAGGATACGTATACATCATTTTAGGATGAATACACGCAACATAATTATGATAGCAAAAATAGTTCTCAATCAATAGGTTCATTCAATAAGTTCTACCTCCTACCTCATAACGTTATTCAGATACAGATACGTGTGAACCATAACACTTTCCACGCGACAACATTCCAAAATTTCACAAAATGTTTGAAATATGTCAATTTGGGTTCACCTTGAGGAATGCATTAAAATAAGTACCAACATGCTTAGCATTGGTTCAGTAATCTTTGAAATAGACCTTGAAAGGTTTCTGAAAAATCTCTTTTGTATGGTAAAACCAATAGCCATGATAGCCGCGTGGAAAGTGTTAGTCGTCGATAAATGAAATAGTTGATAAATTGTATAGATAATCAAATGTGACTTATGATTGCGTGGCCTTTTTTTGTCAACATCGTGAGGTCACCAGTATACCTAGATTTCAAACTCACGTTTATCAATTGTTATTATAAATAAATAAGAACAAATATAGGATAAAATCAGTGATAAATTGTTTTACAGAATATTACATACAATGTATTATACGGACCTAGAACTCTGTATATCATATTTCTCGATTGGATCTTAATCTATCTACTTTATACCTATAACGTATTTTTGTTTCCAGGCGAAACTACGTTTTTTATCAAAACAAAAACAGTTACTGCCTGTGTATCAAAACGATATTACACCAAGGAGGGGGGAGGTACTCAACCATGTTGATGACAATTAGACTATAGTTTTAAGAACGAAATTGACAAATATGTACCTTCACATGTTGTATTCTTCATATTCACGATGCGGTGGTTCTTTAAAAAAAGAAACTTTCGAAATAATAAGTGGCTCATAAGAATCGAAACACTATCCCCTGGAGCCATAGTCCGCCCTGTGCAGTAAAGTATATGTTGGCACCTACAGTCATCAAAAAAAAAGTAACTATACAGGTAATAAACGTGCTTCTAATTCTATAAATATATATCTTACCTAAAGATATTAAATTATAAAGTTGTTGAAAAATTCATCATCTTTAATATTAGATATTGCACGCTAGGATCGGATGATTATTGAGGAAGTGACACTTCAATATGTAACGTCGGGTCCGATTTTCATTTTCACATTTTTATTTTCTACACGCGGACCCATCTAACACTAACAGGTACCTTATCGATTATCGGCAGTGCAATTGGTGGATGCATACGCAGGTTGGACAGTCGGCCGTATTGTTCCGATGGATCAATACGCCACGCACACGCTACCTGTCATACCCTCCCCCGTGTTGAAATGTAAAATGTGAAAATGAAATTGTGACTTTACCTTACATTTTAGATTGTCAGTTCTTCAATATTCAACCGATCCTAGCGTGCAATATCACATATTAAAGAAGACAAATTTCTCTACAACTTTATGATTTACTATTTTGAGGTAGGATATATATTTTTAGCGTTAAAAGTCAATTTATTACCTGTATAGTTACTTTTTTGATGACTGTATACACGGCAACACTAGTTTCACGCTTTATTCCATGTAGGTAGGCCCTATGTCTATGGAGGCCGGACTATGGACCCAGGGGACCATGGCTCCTTTCACACTAGTCGTGTGTGCGGCATATACCAATATCTATTTCCAGTGTTAATGAACTTCCTCCCCTACTATCATCCATATGACCCCCGGAACTATTACGCCATCCGAAAATTGTTTCAGTTCGTTGACTGCAATATTGCTTATTCCTAACTTCCAAGTTTTTAAGCGATTATAACAACATGTTATTTCTCCATGAATGCACAATCGAATTAACTGTAATACACATTTATCGCTGACGGGTGTATTTGTATGAAAACACCTCTTTGAATTCCCTTTAGTATACCGAGTGATCTTGACCTTGACGTTCATATGAAATGGAAAACTAAAAAGTGCCTTCAAACTATTTTTATTTAGGGGAATTAGGGGTTGAGAGCACGTTTTACTGAAACTAATTTTACTTCAATATTAAAGGTACTGTTAATGTTAATTGGGTATGTACATGTACTTAAACCTTAAGTGTTGTAAGTTACAAAAATATCGCTACTTGGTCGGTCATGTGACCCGTTGCCATGGAAACAACGGCCATCTTGGATCATCTTTTTTACTACGAGGACACCTTGCACGCAAGATATCTCAAAAACTATTTATCGTAGAGTATTGGGACAAAGATCAAATGAAAGCTGATTGATAAGGCTATAGAATGAACTAGGATCTAAGCAATTGGACACTATTAACTGATTTTGTGTTCACCAGAAAAAATAATCATAATTTTGTTTACGGAGATGTAAAAAAATATGTTCTCATGTAGGGTTCATTCTAATTCATTTAAAGGTTATCTTATTAACAGTATTCTGGCTAAATCTGAAGGTCCTAGCCCCTTTAGTTTTCTAGATATCCGGCGCGCATGGTCGCAAAATGGTCGAAATTAGTTACGGAGATATCGTCAGTTAAAAGTCGGGTCAATAGTAAATAAGAATACTCATTAAAGGTAATTAATCGTCATTTTTGTATAAAATTAACTAAATTTGATTTAAAAATGAAGTGTTCACTTATTTAAGGCATCTTAGAACACTAAATACATTAATTATTGGAGTAATCAAATACAATATGACATTTTTGACCAGAAATGACTAGATACTTAAAACAATAGAATACATAAGAATTAAATACATGCATTTATATACGAAATTTTCGACTTCGCGACGGACTTGGACGCGCAAATTTATCATAACTTTGCGGAGGAATATCCGATTTTGTTCATTTTTGAAGCAAATGAAAGCTAATTTTCTGGGCTGAGATTTAAAGCCAAAAAAACAAAATCCATAATATAAAACCTCTCAACTCCTTTTCCCCCCAAATTTTTAATTTGAGATCCATATATTTTTATACCTACTCCTATCATTATTTACTTTACATATTTGAATTCCTCATGTAATTACCCATATACCGGCTAGTGAATATCTCCAATTTTTATTTTATATATTTTTAGAATTTTCAGGAATATTTGTTTAAGGATGAACCCTTCCCTGATCTAAACTGCATTTCTGAATTCCTCTAGTTACAAGCTTTCCAAAAATCGTAGGTTGAAAACTTTTTCTGTTATAGTCATTTTTATAAATCCGGTAAATTGAGGCTGATTATTCATGTTGACTGTATAACGAATAGGAAGAAAGCTGATGATCATGGTCTTATCCATAATTAATTAGTTGTTACATATAGTTGACAAGTCTGTTGAACCACATACTTAAAGACTTTAAAATATCCTTTAAAATGGGACCAGAATGGCGTTTGTAACATTAGGGGATGACTAGTTATTGTAAAAAGAACAAAGCATGGGATTATCCCCATTGAGTTTGTACAGGCGGCACCCCTTCCGGCGGCACCCCTTCCAGCACCACCCCTGATCCCTAAACTTCAAACAGCTGTATCTCCATTTCTGTATTATCTATACCAATGCCATTTTGCAGGCAGATAGCTTGTTATTAGGGCTTTAAAATGATACCAAATTTGTTGAGATAGCTTTTGTGGTTTTAAAAATATTTGAGGAATATGACAGAATGAGACTTAAAAATGTAACGGCACCACCCTATTGGGAGGCGTGTTCATAACGCGTGACCATATATGAATCGGATAGCAAAAGCATATTTTTATCATTTTATGACCAGGATCGAGGTCATACAATTTGTTGGATCAATACCAACGTTTCCGATCATATATAAAAAGCTTGTTTTTAGTCATGTTATGATTAGTTTTGTACTATTATATAATGATAGGCATGATTGCAGCCATTATGTGATAGTTTTTACACTCACTTTGCTTAAAGGCATATTATGTGATCTTTTCCAGAGAGCGCCCTCTATTCATGATTTTTTTTTAGAAAGTAGATTTTCTTGTAGATTTTCATTTCTGATCATAAATCGTACATACATTCCAAGTTACAGAGCGATACGATTCCTAATTACCCCAAAATCATGATTTTAGAGTGAATTTAGAGTGAAAATATAAACTGTCGTGTTAACCCGACAGTTTATTTTCACTCTAAAACCATGATTTTGAAGTAATTAAGAATCGTATCGCCCTGTAACTTGGAATGTATGTATGATTTATAATCAGAAATGTAAATCTGCAAGAAAATCTGCTTTCAAATTTGTTTCGATGTAAAGGGCGTTCCCTGAAAAGATCACATAATATACCTTTAACATTGCTTGTGTGGGTGATATCAGCATGCACTAAACAAAAATATTGAATGCCTTTTGTTTATGCTATAGTAAAACTATATCACTCGGTCCAAATTGGATAAGTGTTCTCCTTGTAGTGGTACCCGTAGTTTGTACTATCACACTCTTAGACATTCGATATTTGTATTCAATGCATGGCACAACATTAGCGAAAATAAAGAATAAATATATACTTTAACATGTACTTAAAAGATATAGAACTGTGGTTTTGAAACAATGCCATTGACGATCTCTCGTAGCCTTCGACAAAATACAACCGAGAGCATTGACATTTATACATGCAAACTTAATAATCGAAATACCAATTGATGAATTGTATAGCTAATTGAATGCGACTAGTGATTGCGTGACCTCATTTGTCACTCAACATCACAATGGCATAGACGCCTTCATTTTGAGCTGAGTTTAGTGATTATTATGAATAAATAGGAAAATGTCGGATATAATCAGTAATAAATTGTTTTGCAATTTCATTACCATTATCTTTTTTTCAGATTTGGAAAGGTTTGTAAGACATTTGAACGGTTCATTTGAGAATATATATCAAATTCATCAACCTTATTGAATATTCTTGTTGGGCACCTTTTTTGTATATGTGGCGAAAAATAAATTTGTGCATGATGTTAAAGTTTTTACCATCGAAATATTCACCGTGAGTAAATCGGTTACTCGGTTCAGTTTAGATTGTTTCATTTCACTCGGTAAAATAGAAAATCCAAATTTGACATAGTTTGTACTATCACACTCTCAGGCATTGAATATTTGAATACAATGCAGGACACATAAGCAAGAACAAAAAAACAAAAACATGTTTTGAAAGATATGTTAACAATAACATGCTGAAGGAATAGTTGTGATTTTGAAAATCAAAGCCAAAGAACGATCGCTCGCACACTTGACACGATTCAATTAAGAGCATTGACATGTATTATAGTTTATACACGTATGCTTAGTAATTGAAATACTATATAGTTGAATTGTATATATCATTAAATGCGACATGATTGCTTGGTCTCCTTTTGTCAACATCACTAGGTCATCAGGACGCCTTCATAATGATTTGACGAGTATTATGCTATTTATTGTCATTACAAAAAGATTTGGAACGGTTTCCAATTCTGGTACGACCTTTGAAACATTCAAATTAAGCATATGTGTCGAATTCGGCAACCTATTCTTGTTGGGCACTTTTATTTTACCGTGTGGCGAAAAAATAATTTTGTGCATGATGTTCAAATTTTAATCATCAACATATTTACCGTTAGTTTTTTCTTCTTCTAGGTTAGGTGAAAGTCAAATTGACTTTATTAAATAAGACAATTTGGATTTTAATTGATAAATGATTTCACATTAAACCATAGTGCAATGCATTGTGGGATTAGAACTTTCCAGATCGGGAAATGTTTTTCCATATTTGGTAAGCTTTGCCCGACCCGAGTATGCGGCCTTATAATAATTCTGTACACTATTTCTCTTTCATTCATCGTCTAATACAGTCCTTTAAAAATAGTAACTTTCCAGGTAATAAATACATAGGCTTATAACTCAAAACTATAGCTCATGTTAACATATTAAATATAAATTTGTACCGAAATTTGTCCTCTTTCATTTGAGATATTACACCTGAAGACTGGCTGAATATAGAGCTAAAATAAAAATTCCTTTAAAAAGGAAAAGAGGCGGTCATATGAATTTAAAGAAACAGACAGCAGAGTGTGATATAGGTAACAAAAAGAGTGGTTATGTCATAAGTTTTATTTATCAATAACATGAATGGAAATCACTAACTAATGTTGATAATACTATAAAAAGTCAGGACAATGTTGACGAGTAAAAACATTAAGGCTTTTGGAATCAAGTATGTTACATCTTAGAGCTCACCTGGTTTATCACGTTGGCATTTTACCACAGATAAATTGGTCATAACCTGTTACCTGGTGACTGACAGTCTAATGGAGAAATTGTAACTTTGTCAATTCCCCAAGAGAACTGGGTATGGCTAGAAACCCAAAGTGGTAGCTTGCCTTTAAAAGGTACTTCATTTCTGATATGCTTAAAGGTATAGTATATTGATCTTATAAGCATATTTTGTTTTTAAAGAAAGTAGATTTTCTTGCAGATTTACATTTCTGATCATAAAGCGTGAATATAATTATTCTAGACAAGTTTTATGAATCTATATGAGCATTATACTTGAAAATATGTGTTTTTATGGTTTTTAAGGGTTGAAAACAGATTGGTTGCACAACAGTTGAGATGTTGTCTAACAAATATGATTTTGATTATGATTGTTTCAATCTGTAACTCGGAACGTCAAGTGAAGTGGCCTTGTTAAAGATTGTCTACAACCAATAAATTTGCGTATTTCTATTTAGTTCTGTATATAAAAATGTTATTGTTTATACATCCTTAAGCATTATTTTAACAGTAGTAAGTACATATTACAGATGTTCATATAACTTCTTTTTTTTGTTTGTTAATTAACAACAACAAAAAGCCATCACTTTTTAAATTCAAATGAATATTTGAATACAGTCCAATGAATATTTGATACACACTGATTTCGTACAACAATATCGTGAACAAATAACGTCGCAAAATATACCCTTTGCATGTAATTGATTCAATATCTTTTAACATCAGAATTCGGTAACTTTATTAATCCCCAACCGATTTCCACCGTTCAAACGAGAAACTATATCAATAAAGACACGTTATTTTCATATCATATTTTGTCTTTAAACTTTCCTAAAACAATTAAAAACGTTGATTTTGTTAAAGCACTTTATCTTAGGCACTCAATCAATATGTAATTTTTGCTGGTCCTATACAGTCTATGAATTGCCCGCAGCTGTGTAAACAGACACCTCCCTGGGGTAAACAACTTTTATTTGATCAGATATGCAGTATTGCCAGACAACATCACAAATGTCGCCTAAAATATCTCAGCCAATGCCAAAAGGTAGCCCAATACATACCAAACCTGTTTAAGCACACGTTAAACCACAGTTAAACAAGGTTTAGTTGAAAAGGGTCAGTAGCACTCATTGGTGATAGTAATGCACTACAACAGAGAGGATCTGTTTTTATGTAGTGTGACATACGTAAAACATAAGCGATTTATTGTAGCATGTAAACCGTAGGTAAGATGTCGTTTTCCCATATGTCAAAACCTACCCATAGAGGAGGCGAAGGCCGTTGCCCCGCCTCCAATAAGGATCTTAAAAATAAAATTCCCTTAAGACGTTTATGTGATTTAAAGGGTTATGGGTGTAATTAGCCCGCCTTCCCGAATACAATACCTCTTCCGCGTCACCGGGAATAACACGCCACTCAGAGCATTGTATTAACACTTATCCACGCGGCTATTGGCTTTACCATATACAAAAAAAAGATTTTTCAGAAACATTTTCCATTTTTCAAGGTCTATCTCAAGTATTACAGAACCAATACTAGGCATGTTTGTACTTATTTCAATGCATATCTCATGGTGATTCCAAATATGGGACTGAAATTCAATAATTTTGACATTTTTGTGAAGTTTTGGAATGTCGTCTGCAGACGCCTGCCGCGTGAAAAGTGTTAAGTTCATTGACTTCAAATTGCTCATTCATAATTTCAAGTTTTCAAGCGATTTAACACGATGTTATTTCCACATGAATACACGATCAAATCATCTTTAATACAAAACTATCGTCTAGTGACGTTTTATTTGTATGACGACAACTCTTTGGATTCCTGAAGTCCCGGGGGGGGGGGGTACTCGGATTTGGTTTGGTCGGGGGTGTGCCGCTGGAGATTCAAAACCCATACCCATTTTTAGGGGTGATTTTGGAAAAATCGGTACCCATTTTTAGGGGTTTTGCTTCATTTTAGACCAAATTTTCGCAAATTATCGGGAAAATAGACCTAATTTTTGCAAATGTTCGCGAAAATAGACCTAATTTTTGCAAATTTTCGCGAAAATAGACAAAAAATTCGCGAAAATAGATCCATTTGTAGAAAGTGACCCCATTATTAGGGATTTCCAGCACAAAATCATACCCCATGTTTAGGGATTTTGTGCCCCAAAAGCTACCCATTAGAGCGGCACACCCCCGTATACCGTCTTAGGCGAGTACCCCCCCCCCCCCCCCCCCCCCCCCCCCGGCCTGAAGTACCGAGTGACCTTTTGGAAATGGAAACATTATTAGGACAATCACCGGAAATCAATTGGCTATAGAGGTTGCTAAAATAAAGGCACAATTTCTTTTCCCTATACACATAAATCTCGTCCACTAATAAAGTGAGTGTTTATGAGGTACTAATTAAATTGGTATCTTATTAGCGGCGCATTAAGTAACATCAATTCATGTGCAAACAGTAATTCCAACGAACGTTGCGTTAAGGGTACTTTTCGAAACATGTTGTTGTGATGATATAAAAACACTCAGCGCTTTTTACCTTACTGATAAATCCTTCATTCGTAATAAAGCGTTTTAATTTAGCCTAATAGTAATACAAGTCAATTGCGAGTTTCCCGTTACTTTTTTTGGCCGAGTGATGAGGCGTCTTTTTTCATTATCATTATTCGTTATTTGATCAGATTTCATTATTGACATGTAAATGCATGTTGATCAACCCATTGATACGGGGGCTTCACGAAAGGTATTTACAATAAATTTAAAAAACCTGCTGTTGATCCATTCCCAGTTTCATATTTTTACATGTACAAAGTGCAAAATATGTTTGAAATTGCTAAATCTCGCTACAATAATGTTTTGAAAATATATATAATGACTTTTTTGGGCAATCTTGAAATTTTGATGCGGTTGAAAAAAAAAGTGACGCGGGCGGGTAACGGAAACTCGAAATCGACTTTCAGGCAATCAGGCGCCTTATCAACTGACTTTTGTATTCAAATGAACCTAAACGATAAATCTCATGAAATAATCACACAAATATTTTCTTTTGTCAAATTTGACTCGATGTCTCAGCTATTCTTCATTTCATCACCAATCTCGAACATCCCTTAGGGACGCACCATTAGATTTTCAGGGGGGGGGGTAGGTAGTTTTCGGAAGAAGAAAAAATTCCCCCTCTATGCAGGCAAAAAATATATAAATCACCCCTTGCGGCGGCCAAAAAAAAAAATCTCCCCCGAACCCAACTTCCTACCCCCCCCCCCCCCCCCCCCCTGAAAATCAAATGGTGCGTCCCTTATTATGGATATTTCATATTGTTGCCCTCTCTTTCCAAGCTATTGCGATGTAATAACTCATTCAACCTGTGCCACGCTTGAAGCACAATACAAATATCAGTTATTTGACGTCAACGTGCCACAAGGGACGATGATCGTCTTACCGTAAATATGATTGGGTACTTCATTTAACGTGTATAGATGTATTTTATAAGATGGGTGTTTTTTTAATTCACACCTTATAGGCTATACCCATCCAAAACATTAAAACGTGTATATTGATATATTGGAAAGGCGATCTAAATCATTCGGACTTAACACTTTCCATGCGACTATTGGTTTTACCATAAATACAAAACTTATTTTTCAGAAACCTTTCCTAATTTTCAAAGTCTATCTCAAGGATTACTGAACCAATACTAGGCATGTTTGTACTATTTCAATGCATTTATAATAGTGTTTCCAAATATGATAATGAAATTCAACAATGTTGACATTTTTGAAACATTTTATGAAATTTTGGAATGTCGTCTGCAGCTGCCTGCCGCGTGGAAAGTGTTAAGAAGATGCTGTTTTTGTAGGTTGATTTTTTCCCCCTTTAACCTTATGTCTAAACACAAATAAACTCATAATAACCATAACTCAAGAAGGTGTTCACACGAATACAGGGCGTGTCAGAAAGAGGTTTTATACAATTTGGATGTGAAATCACACGTGGTATTCAGCAATTCAAATTCAGCTTCTGGTCACTTTTCCGATATGCAGATGACTCTTTTATTAGAATCGTCATTCAGTGTGAACATAATTGACCATAATCAATCAAAATAATAATAATCTAACCTACTATACTATTGAAAGTTAAGCAATTTGAGCAGAAAAACATATTTCCATCCATATTATCCGTGACAAACTACAGAATATTTGAATATTAGGTGTACCGTATTTGAAACAAAACATTGGCATCTTAAAAGCAGTTTCTTCAATTGAAAATCCAATTCCTGTTAAAAAGAGGCCAAAGTAGGATTCATGCGCTTGTTACTGAATTGATCATATCTCTGGAGTTAACGGTGACATTTAATAGGATAAAGTATGTTTAATAGAGGACTAATAGGGCTTACCAGCAGTGTATTGTTTTGAAAACAAAAAACATGAGATGTATTTTTTATACATTTTGTCTCTCGGCGACGAAAAAAACAACCCTGTTTGGCGGACGGACCTGTCAGTCGGGGGGGGGGGTTTTGGTAATTTTTTTTTTAAAACCTAAAATGTCACAAAAATCTGCAAAAAGGGGGAATTTTGTTAACAATTTGTGAGAAACAGATTTTCGACAGATTTACGGCCATTTATTTTTTTTAAATTGTGACAAAAAATGTCGACAGATTTTCGGCCAAATAAAGGCTGATTTGAGGGGAAAACATCTTGAAAACCCGAAAAAGTGGGTAGGTCGGGCCCGTAAAACAAGGTGAGTGTTTTTCGTCACCTCATGGCCCACATTTTGACATGCAATGTACGTGTGACCAGTCACATCAAATGAAGTGTTCATATAAAATTTGAATGTATTGAATTAATTTTAACGCTTACAAAATGCTTTGGCATGAAAATAAAATCTCATTTTTTAATTTTGAACGACAAAATCTCTCTTTTGATTTGACGACATATTTTAGTTTAAAAATCCCGCCCGACCGACCGACTCTATCTGAACGGTTCGTTATCACCATATCACTCCTGCACTCAAGCAGCTTCATTGGCTTGCCAATATCATCCAGAATTGAGTTCAAGATCTTGCTCCTAACTTATAAAGCCTTAAACGGACTTGCTCCACAATATCTTGCAGATCTTGTCCATTATCGACGTACATGCCGCAACCTTCGCTCCAACAACAAACTACTCCTTGAAGTACCACGATGGAAACTCGCTACGTACGGTCGCCGTTGCTTTTCATCAGCTGCACCTGTTCTATGGAACTCATTACCACTGGACATTAAGTCATCCCCGAATGTCAACATTTTTAAGAAGAAACTAAAAACTCATCTCTTCTCGAAAGCATACAGTGCATAGCACTTGACTCTACTGCGCCATTGAACATTTCTTTGTAAATGGATATTAGGCGCTATATAATTTTTTTTATTTTTTATTATTTTATTATATTATATTTAGCCGTACAACATGGTTGTTTTTTGTCGCCTAACATTGCGTCAATGCACTTTCAATCGCTGGTATTGCAGTTATTTGGGTTGATGGATGACATTTTTGAGTGATCCATATATTGTCATATTTAAGGCGCTTTGTTGTTTTGTGGTAAAGTCAAAGACGATTTGATGCAATTTTAGCATGATTTGCAACATTTCTGCACTCATATAGATAATCATCTGATACTTATGACATGTGCATGTGACATCCATGTGGAACCCATTATATGTCCATGTGCAATCCAGGTGTATTATACTACTAAAGGTAAAAAAAATAAACAATACAAGCATCATGCCATCCATGTGCTAACCCCGAAATGTCCACGTGACATTCATGTGAGTGACCTTGACGCGTTCATGTAACATTCATGTGATACCCATGGTGTTTGTGCTGAAGGTCAATGATTATTTCCTGAGATTTTTTAAAATCAACATTATGAACACTACTGCCAAATATCATCCATGTGCTTCTCGCGATCTGTCCAGGGGACATTCATAATGATACTCATGGTATTTGTACTCAAAGTCAATGATAATTTCGTTTGATTTTTTGAAATTACTATTGCCACGTGCCATCCATGTGATAACCTTATTTTGCTCTTGTAACATTCATGTGAAACCCAATGCTAGCATCTGTTGCGTTGTTGAATATATGCAATTCGGCGCAGACCCAAACGCACTAACGCATTGCACAACGCGGCGCATTTTTAAGCGCAAGGGCTTGCGTTGTATCTTGAATTAGTATGGAACTTGTCACAATAACAATTCGCGTCGGATTTGGGGGCAGTGCAACTTCTAGAGTGTAGTATTCTTTTGTTTCAAGCATAACTTACAACACCACTGTGCCAACCCTGTGCTATTCATGTGACGCACCATATGAAATCCAGGACAGATTATTTTCTATATCGATTTTATAATGATAACATGTTTTTGTTTTTTTACAAACAAACATTAGAGTCTAAAAAACCATTAGTTATTACAAGAACAAAATTCTGATAATCTTATTCGAAAATTTACCTACATTTTCAAAAAAATCTTAAAAGGAGGAAATACGTGGAAGCTTCATGTACCTGGGAGGTCTGTTCGTCCGTAGAACTTTTTTTCACCGCCTGAATATATTTTGTAAAGCACTCTATCATCCTACCTTAACGGGCTATATCTTGCTAGACGTCCCGTACGGAATAAACTGTGTACTAGTACTACGCATTTTAATGGTTATGAGCATGCGCACATCAGTTACGGGACGTCTATAGCAAGACATTGCCCCTTAACGAAAGCGTGAGTATACAATACGGTATTCTCACGTCGTCGCCAACAAAATGCGAGTTTTATCCAAATCCATTGACAACCGGGCGTTCAACAAAAAGCGGCAATATGTCAAGTTTGCTTAGATTTCAGATACATAATGTCACCAAACCAAATTGCACTTGGTAAAGATTAATGGATACCAGCCGTTGAACTGATACTTGGTGGATATTAAACCGCATTCCAGTAGGGATGCGCCTGTGATTGGCGTATTAATCATTAATCAAATTAATCAAATAATACGCCAAATCAGAACAAGTTCTTTGGGTACGATACGTTTGAGAGATTGTGTGCATTTGGGGTTTTACTCCACATTTTGGGGATGACATTCGGTATGTTTAAAACAACAGGACACGTACAACATGGGTTTCAAATCCACTTCCTCCCAAAAAAACATATTGACAAATGATGAAGGGGATCCGACAGTTGGGAGTTTCAAATCACTTACTTCCAACAATGTGTATTGAGTTGAATGAGACGGTTGAGCACTCATAAAACCTCAAAACAACTCGTCCTTGGAATACAAAAACGTTGTCAGTGACATGTTTATTATTATTAATTATTTATGAAAATATAGGCCAATCAACATATTTTAAGCAAAACTGGCCAGTATTAAAATTGGAATTAATTGATTTTTAATCAAAGGATCGAGCTTGTACAACAATTAATAAGTTAACGAAATTGTACACAAAAATATTTGTCCTCATTATGGTGGATGGAAAGCTTCGATTTGTTTTCTCGGATGCTTAAAGGGTCAGATCCGAGGAGATTTATGAGTAAATTGCCTGTATTTCCATTTTTACTGGTGTTTTAAAGAAATCATTACATGGGAAGGCTTCTACCTATATCACCTATCTAAACAATGTTATGATTATTTTAGAGAAATCTCTCGGATCTCTTTATGCCCTTTTAAAGCATTATCCTGGACCGACCCAAGTAGTTTTCAAATTATCTTATTTGAGGCGGGTACGTTATTTACTCACAATGTAGTAAGGAACTGAGACATAAACTGTACTTGTTTCGGATTAAAAATGGTTCAAATGTTCAAAACAGTTTACAGTATCTTATCAAAATTCGGAGCGACTGGTGAATCCAAAACATTCATGGAAACGATGCTATATAGTTGGCGAGAATATTTGGTTTTTTTCTTTTCGCGCAAAAAAATAATCCAAGCTTGCGCCCGAGATTATTGCCATGCGCACGCGGTTTTTTGCTGCACGCACGCGTCACGCATGTGCGCTTGTTGTTTTCACGCACGGTCGCGTCCTTCTGTATTCATTAGCTGCTGTAATGAGGCTCGCCAATTTGGAACTGATCAAACTATAGACTTTAACACTTTCCACGCGGTTATTGGTTATACAATATACCAAATAGATTTTTCAGAAACATTTATCAACTTTAGGTCTATCTCAAGGATTACTGCACCAATACTAGGCATGTTTGTACTTATTTTAATGCATTTTTCATGGTGATTCCAAATATGGTAATGTTATCTAATAATTTTGACATTTTTAAAGTATTTTGTGAAATTTTGAAATGTCGTCTGCAGACGCATGCCGCGTGGAAATTTTAGTGTTAAGCAAATCCCCAACGGCATTCAGCAGTTGCGCCCGCCAAATTTCCATCTGATCTAACTACACCCACACAATTCATACAACAATAACGTAGGCCTACATGATTATTTGATAGGGAGAAGAAAAAACTATTATCAAGCAACTGATGAGTATCCTGATACATAAAAAAGCCTGGGGATAGGGTAGGGTTGGAACATTTCAAAGTAGGTCCTGACAAGTATTGAGTAAAGAATAGCACAGAATCCCAGATCATTTTCAAACGCCTCTGCGTACAACTAATGCCATATTCCAGTGTGATCCCGTGAGAACAAACTGTCATCGCATCTTACAGCTATGTTGATTAGTTCAAAGAGAGCTTTATAATTTAGTTAACCACTCAGAACTAATCTTCGCTTTCATCAGTTCCAAATTGGAGAGAAATATGCGGTTTTTATCTCCCCGCGCGCAAAGTAATCCTAGCGAACGGGCGAGATTGTTGCCATACGCACGCGATCTTGTGCCAACGCCAGCGTCACGCATTTGATGCACAGTAAGCTTGTTGTGTTCATATTCTCCTATACCCTTCTGTATCGCCAATTTGGAGCTGATCAAACTATAACATGAAGTGACGTGTGCTAACAAAGAGAGTGTTACTAGTACTTACTAGGTTCAGTGGCCCATCAATCAAGTAACACTCTTCTGCGAAAGACATGACACCTAATAAAAATATTCTTACGTGTCTTTTGTTCACACTTAGGCTATTGAAATGCCAAACGTCTCGTCAGTAAGTCAATTGTGAAAGGATTCATAAAAGCTGTATTATCGTCACCAAATGGGCTATTCCTTTTTGAAATCCACACACCCTCTATGGAAAACATTTCCTTAATCTTCCCCACAGGGAGTGTGAATTTAAAATGGGGGACTCCATTTTCTACACTCCCTGTGTCGTCCATAGAGATTGATGTATTTCAAATAGAATAGCCCAAATAAACCGGTTTTAATCTTCCCCACAGGGAGTGTGAATTTAAAATGGGATTACCTACATGGGGACTCCATTTTCTACACTCCCTGTGTCTCCATAGAGGTTGAGGGATTTCAAATAAAATAGCCCAAATAAACCGGTTGACAAGATGACATGCTTCGCGACCCAATTTCATCATTCTATGCCCACCAGCTAGCTATATCAAATCAAAACCGTACATTTTAAAAATTATGATTTATTCCAATTATACAACGCTTCAGAGACGAAATTCATCTATGCCATCCAGTTTCAAATCAAAACCTAAAACAAATTGTGATTTATTCTGATTATACTTTTCATTTTGAATTAACTTGTAAATTACTAATGCATTGAATTACTTATATATGTAGTACGTATTTTAAGACAACGGTATATGTAATGTACTATGATAAGTTTACGATCAATTACATTGACGTTTAAATCATTTACGTGATTTGTGGGGTGTGTGTGCTTCACAGTTTTAAATGCTATACTTTATATCCAACTGTTTTAAATGCCAAGGTACATATATTTTTCATCTGAAAATCTAATTGTGATTCTGCATTAATGTCTTATCATCAAAACGCCATTAGTTTATCGTATGGGATTTAGTTAATGCAATAATATGACAGCTGAAAATGTATCCATTAATCAATTTGCCAATTGTATATAAATAAGCGCTACATTTTAGGCAAGATATTAAAAACAATTCATTATATCATGAATAATCGCGATAGCTGCGTACCAAGTGCGTTCGAATCAAATTAATCGTTAGATGAGAACGCGCACGCCGAGCGCAGGTCACTAATAATTGCCCAAAAGTACTGCCCCAAAGTGTTCGATTATTTTGCTCATTGACCGACCAATAAAATTAACGCCTCACGCCCCTAAACTGAATATTCAATGAGCTATGAGGAAAAACGATTAAAGCTTATTTCTGATTGGTTGAATGATAAAAAATGTAATGAGGGGATGACCGACTTGAACTGATTCAATAACTAAGAAGAGGTGGACAAAATAAACAGAAAACTAATTAATTATTAGCAAGATTATATTGGTACAAATCAACGATTTAGATAAATAGGCATCTTTTTCAGTAATGAATGAGAATAATGACTACTTTTAACAACTGTTTTCGTGAATTTGTTTTAAAACCTTTAAATTTACGAAAATATATATGTGCAAGATAAAAAGATCAACTTCGAATGAGCTGTGAATCATAGAAATTTACACGAAACATGAAACCATTTCTTTTCAAATTCAGGACAGTCCAAGATTTCATATAATCTCAATCAAATATAGACATAGTAACTTATTTTTTGAATTAGTATAAGTTAGGCTCCAATACATATTAGCAATAATTTAGAATTTATATTTTTAAGTATGGCATTTTTATCTTTGCCCTGTGTTTAACGAGAATAATGTCATGCCTATGGGGAGTTTTCAAAAGGTGTTAATATGGCGTGTCATTCTTACGCCTTATAATGATTGATACCTTCAAATTGTCTCACAACTCCGTGACGAACATATCCTTGCTTTCATAATTCCCTTAATATGACGGGGAAAGAGAACAAATGATGAGGGTATGGCGTGCATTATGACATGTCCTAGTTTTTGACAGCTTACTATATGGTAATACTTGTTTTATCGGTGTTGAAAATAAGTCTCTTGATGATTACCTTTTAGAATTTCCGTGTCAAATTATCCCGGCAAGTATTATAAATCGGATGTATACTGATGATTCGGTTTTTATGAAACGAATTACTGGCAAACACACGTCTATGGAGAATTCCGAGATAAAATTTAGCTAGGTCTTTTTGTATGAATCGTAATGTTTTCATAATTAAAACAAAATTGCTGAAGTTAATAATAATGCATGATATTATTGACATGTAAATGCATGTTTGATCACCTATATTGATACGGGGATTCACGAAAGGTATTTACAATTAAAAACCTGCTTTTGACCTAGTTCCCAGTTTCATATTTAAAAAAGTGCATAATATGTTTGAAATTGCTAAATTTCGCTACAGTAATGTTTGACAATATATATAATGACTTTTTGGCAATCTTGACATTTTGAAGCGGGTGGAAAAAAGTGACGCGAGCGGGTAATGGGAAACTCGAAATCGACTTTCAGGCGCCTTATCAACTGACATTGTATTTCAAATGAACCTAACCGATATTAATCTCATGAAATAATTACAAAAACATTTTCTTTTGTCAAATTTGACTCGATGTCTCAGCTATTCTTCCATTTCATCACCAATCTCGAACATCACTTATTACGGATATTTCATATTGTTGCCCCCTCTTTCCAAGCCATTGCGATGTAATAACTCATTTTCATCAACCTGTGCCACGCTTGAAGCACAATACAAATATCAGTTATTGACGTCAACGTGCCACAGGGGACGATGATCGTCTTACCGTAAATATGATTGGGTACTTCATTTAACGTTTAGATGTATTTTATAAGAGGGGTGTTTTATAATTCACATCTAGGCTATACCCATACCAAAACATTTACAACGTGTATATATTATTGATGTACTACTGGCCAGGCGATTTGTAGGTTGATTTTTCCTTTTAAAGGGGCATTGAGAGATTGCCGAGAAAATGAAATTTGGAATAAATTAATGTTTCAATAGATAATGCAGGAACCCTAAAGTGCAATGATTCATGGCGAAACGGTTGAATAATGGCGCTAGATTGAAATTTGGTTGAAGCAAGTTATGAGGTGAGTAAATAGTTTCGATGTAATCACATCGAAATGACCAAATTGTGACATTTTACATGATAGACGGCGAATTAAGGTAAACGGTTCCAGATGGTAGTTAGTATATGCCTAAGTATTACGTAGGTGCAAAAAACTGATTTCCACAAATATTGAGGGCGCACTCCGATACGTATCTCTCAATGCCACTTTAACCTTTTGTCTGAAATAAACTCATAATAACCATAACTCAAGTAGATGTTCAAACAAATACAGGGTGTGTCAGAAAGAAGTGTTATACAAATTTGGATGTGAAATCACACGTGGTATTCACCAATTCAAATTAAACTTCTGGCCACTTTTCATATGCAGAGGACTGTTTATTAGAATCGTCATTCAATGTGAACATAATTGACCATAATCAATCAAAATAATAATAATCTAACCTACTTACTATTGATAGTTAAGCAATTTGAGCAGAAAAACATATTTCCATCCATAATATCCGTGACAAACTACAGAATATTTAAATATTAGGAGTATTTTAAACAAAACATTGGCATCTTAAAAGCAGTTTCTTCAATTGAAAATCCAATTCCTGTTAAAAAGAGGCCAAAGTAGGATTCATGCGCTTGTTACTGAATTGATCATATCTCTGGAGTTAACAGTGACATTTAATGGGATAAAGTATGTTTAATAGAGGACTAATAGGGCTTACCAGCAGTGTATTGTTTTGAAAACAAAAACATGAGATGTATTTTTTATAAATTTTGTCCCTCGGCGACGAAAAAACAACCCTGTTTGGCGGACGGATCTGTCAAGTAGAGTCGGTCGGTCGGGGGGGGGGGGGGGGTTAATTGTTTTAAAAACCTAAAATGTCACCAAAATCTGCAAAAATGGGGAATTTTGTTATCAATTTGTGAGAAACAGATTTTCGGCTACTTTTTTTTAAAAATTGGTGACAAAAAAAAATCGACAGATTTTGGCCAAAAAACGGCTGATTTGTGGGGAAAACATCTTGAAAACCCCAAAAGTGGGTAGTCGGGCCCGAAAAAACAGGGGGTGTGTTTTTCGTCACCTCATGGCCCACATTTTGACATGCCATGTACGTGTGACCAGTCACATCAAATGAAGTTTTCATATAAATATTTCATATAAATTTGAATGCATTGAATTGATATATAATTTTAACGCTTATTACAAAATGCTTTGGCATTAAAATAAAATCTCAATTTTTATTTTGAACATCAAAATCTCTCTTTTGAATTGACGACATTTTTTAGTTAGAGAAATCCCGCCCGACCGACCGACTCTATCTGAACGGTTCGTTTAGCCGTACAACAGGGTTGTTTTTTGTCGCCTAACCACTGCACTTTCAATCGCTGGTATTGCAGTCATTTGGGTTGATGGATGACATTTTTGAGTGATTCATATAATGTCATATTTAAGGCGCTTTGTTGTTTTGTGGTAAAGTCAAAGACGATTTCAATAAATGTTAGCATGATTTGCACTCATAGAGATAATCATCTGATACTACATGTTCATGTTCATGTGACTTCCATGTGGAACCCATTATATCTCTATGTGCAATCCAGGTGTATTATACTACTCCATACTACTAAAGGTAAAATCTTGAGATATTTTAAAATCAACAGTTTGACCACTACTGCCAAATATCATTCATGTGCTAATCGCGATCTGTCCATGTGACATTCATAATGATACTCAGTGGCGTACCCAGGGGGCCAGGGGGGCCACGCGGGCCACGCCCCCCCCCCCCCCCCATGGAATATGCGGGGGGCCAGGGGGGCCACGCCCCCCCCCCCCCCCATGGAATATGCCCGTCGGTAAATTCGAGCCTCCGTCGGTAGATTTGCGTATTTGACCATGCGGTTTTTTGGCCGGTTTTGTGGACAACCGTTCGCTCCCCCCCCCCCACCCCCACCCCCCCCCCCCCCCCCCACCCACCCACCCACCCCCCACTCCCCAAATTGGCATGTTTTACGAATTTTTTTGGGGAGTCTGTAAAAATAATTGTCGGTAAATCATGCCTTTCGTCGGTACAATTATGGTCGCCCCCCCTGTTTCCAAAAGCTGGATACGCCACTGATGATACTCGTGGTATTTGTACTGAAGGTCAATGTTAATTTCGTTTGATTTCATGAAATTAGAATTTTTGCAATACTATTGCCACGTATATTTAATTATATTCCAGGTGATAACCTTATTTTCTCATGTGACATTCAGTGCAATGGCGTATCCAGAAGGGGGCGAGGGGGTGGGGGGGGGGGGGGGGGGGGGGGGGGGCGATCGTCGACTGTCGTGTCGGTTGAGATTGGCACTGTCGGTTCATTGACAAGAGGAATCATGGAATTATGATGGTAAAAAGTATCCAGATGGAAATCTTTCCCGCGCTATGCGCGCAGGTGTCCCAAACATTTTATATGTTTTGGTACAAAATCGTTTCGAGCCAAAATGTACCTCAATCATAGCAAAACTAAATATAAAGCCAACACATTTCTCGGTTTTTACGCGCGCATTTCTTCAGTTAAACAATCTTGTCGTTCAGGTTCATATCCCCCCCCCCCCCCCCCCCCCTAGCTACTGGTGATATTCATGTGATACCCAAGCGTATTTGAACTAAAGGTCAATGATTATTTCTCGAGTCATTCAGTCATTCAAGCACAGGCCGAGCATTTACGGACTTTAACCGTGGTCACCGTGAGATTGGGTAATTTGGCATATTTTGTTCGATTTTGTATTCAAGGCGTACGGAGCACGGCGTCCCATTTTAACATTTTCACGCAACGATTTAACGCGCCGCACATACGGGCGCCCGATGCGTCTCTTTTTCAAGCAAGAATCTGTTGCGTTGTTGAATATATGCAATTCGGCGCAGACCCCACCCAAACGCAAAACGCAAGGGCTTGCGTTGTATTTTCAATTAGTATGGAATGTCACAATAACAATTCGCGTCGAATTCGGAGGCAGTGCAACTTCTAGAGTGTAGTATTCTTTTGTTTCAAGCATAACTTACAACACCACTGTGCCAACCCTGTGCTATTCATGTGACGCACCATATAAATCCAGTTCAGATTATTTTCTATAACGATTTTATAATGATAACATGTTGTTTCGACAAACAAACATTAGAGTCTAAAAAACCCATTAGTTATTACAAGAAAAAAATTCTGATATATCTTATTCGAACATTTACCTACATTTCAAAAAAATGTTAAAGGGGAACGTCCGTATAACTGATTTTCACCGCCTGAATATAGTTTATAAAGCACTCTGTCATCCTACTTTAACGGGCTATATCTTGCTAGACGTCCCGTACGGAATAAACTGTGTACTATAAAATACTACGCATTTGAATGTTTATGAGCATGCGCACATCAGTTACGGGACGTGTAGCAAGACATTGCCCTTTAACCATGTTAACGAAAGCGTGAGTATACAATACGGTATTCTCACGTCGTCGCCAACAAAATGCGAGTTATATCCAAATCCATTGACAACCAGGCGTTCAATAAAAAGCGGCAATATGTCAAGTTTGCTTAGCTTTTAGATACATAATGTCACCAAACCAAATTGCACTTGGTAAAGATGAATGGATACCAGCCGTTGAACTGATGCTTGGTGGATATTAAACCGCATTCCAGTAGGGATGCGCCTGTGATTGGCGTATTAATTATACGTCAAATCAGAACAAGTTCTTTGGGTACGATACGTTTGAGAGATTGTGTGCATCGGTGTTTTCCCTCCACATTTTGGGGATGACATTCGGTATTTTTATAACAATAACAGGACACGTACAACATGGGTTTCAAATTCACTTCCTCCAAAATAACATATTGACAAATGATGAAGGGGATCCGACAGTTTGGAGTTTCCAATCACTTACTTCCAACAATGTGTATTGAGTTGAATGAGACGGTTGAGCACTCGTAAAACCTCGAAACAACTCGCCCTTGGAATACAAAAACGTCGTCAATGACATTTGTTTAATATTAATTATTTAAGAAAATATAGGCCAATTAACACATTTTAAGCAAAACTCATCAGTCTTAATGAATTATTTATTTGTAAGTTAACGAAATTGAACACAAACATAGTCCTACAAAATATCCAAAATATCACTTGCGACCTTCTTACATTCTTGCTCTCCCAATAATCATCATCTACGTGATCTTATTTGAGGCAAGTACGTTATTTACTCGCAATGTAATAAGGAACTGAGACATAAACTGTACTTGTCTTGGATAAAGAAATGGTTCAGATGTTTAACACAGTTTACAGTATGATATCAAAATCGGAGCGACTGGTGAATCCAATATTAATGGAAACGATGCTATATAGTTGGCGAGAATATTCGATTTTTATCTCTCCGCGCGCAAATATAATCCAAGCTTACGCCCGCGATTATGGCATACGCACGCGGTTTTTGCTGCACGCACGCGTCACGCATGTGATACACAGTGTACTTCACGCACGCCCGCGTCCCTCTGTATTCATTCGCTGCTGTTCCAATTTGGAACTGATCAAACTATAGACTTTAAGCAAATCCCCAACGGCATTCAGCAGTTGCGCCCGCCAAATTTCCATCTGATCTAACTACACCCACACAATTCACACAATAATAACGTGTACACATGATTATTTGATAGGGAGAAGAAAAAACTCTTATCAAGCAACTGATGAGTATCCTGATACATAAAAAAGCCTGGGGATAGGGTAGGGTTGGAACATTTCAAAGTATATGAGTAAAGAATAGCACAGAATCCCAGATCATTTTCAAACGCCTCTGCGTACAACTAATGCCATTCCAGTGTGATCCCGTGAGAACAAACTGTCATCGCATCTTACAGCTATGTTGATTAGTTCAAAGAGAGCTTTGTAATTTATTTAACCACTCAGAACTAATCTTCGCTTTCATCAGTTCCAAATTGGAGAGAAATATGCGGTTTTTATCTCTCCGCGCGTAAAGTAATCCTAGCGAACGGGCGAGATTGTTGCCATACGCACGCGATCTTGTGCCAACGCCAGCGTCACGCATTTGATGCACAGTGAGCTTGTTGTGTTCATATTCGCCTATACGCTACTTGCACGGTACAGATATATGGAACCAGTGAAAGCGAGGCTATTCCTCAACACGCACCATCACGCACTATCACGCCACACTGAGTCGTGGTTTCGCGCATGTTTGTTCATCGCGTTCATCGCGTGACTAAAAGAATGATTGCGTACAAGTAGCGTATGAATCTCGTTTCCAGCAGCCTGGAGATGAAAGGAACCGACAATTTGGAACACGGTAGTTTATTTTAACGGAATAAATCGTATTGGAAACTGAAAACCAATGCTTAGCACCAGGCTGCCGAAAACGGGATTCGTAGCCTATACCCTTCTGTATCGCCGATTTGGAGCTGATCAAACTATAACATGAAGTGACGTGAGCTAACAAAGAGAGTGTTACTAGTACTTACTAGGTTCAGTGGCCCATCAATCAAGTAACACTCTTCTGCGAAAGACATGACACCTAATAAAAATATTCTTACGTGTCTTTTGTTCACACTTAGGCTATTGAAATGCCAAACGTCTTGTCAGCAAGTAATTGTCAAAGGATTCATAAAAGCTGTATTATCGTCACCAAACGGGCTATTCCTTTTTGAAATCCACACACCCCCTATGGAAAACATTTCCTCAATCTTCCCCACAGGGAGTGTGAACTTAAAAAGGGATTACCTACATGGGGACTCCATTTTCTACACTCCCTGTGCCTTCCATAGAGATTGATGGATTTAAAATAGAATACCGTAGCCCAAATAAACCGGTTGATAAGATGCTTCGCGACCCAATTTCATCATTCTATGCCCACCAGCTAGCTACAATCAAGGAAAAAAAGGTTGGCACACTTTGTCTTAATTACGGAAAAAACCCGCCCCTCTCCCCGGAGGCAATGTTGATCCGAGTCATATTATCAGAAGCCATGGTAGGTCCCCCAACATTGATTGATGGGGGATGGGGAAGGATATAAGAAAGGGGGAGACTTTTGCTTTCTATTAAACAGTGCTATGTCCCAAGTCTGATCTCAATTGCGAGCACAGGGATATTTGTAATAAGTTGCGTCAAGTGTGCCAACTATTATTTTCCTTGATTGTCTGAGCGAAATCCTAAATTCACCATCTGGGATCGGTTTTTTGGCTATAACTTTAGAACCAAATGCCCAATGCTAATGAGGTTTTGCACGATTATTGTAGGGTATATTGTCAACATTCCCAAAAAGTTACAAGTATCAATTACGTCATTTAGGGATTGGTCAGTCAATACTTAGGCAACATATACGTCAAAACATGTTATTTTTACGATTTATTTTCATGGATGTGAAACAAAATGTTGAAGAACAATTATAGTTCGTATATGTATTAATTGATTTCTAATCAACATTTGATAGACGGCATATAAAGTCAGACAAAAGTGTATTAGGGACTGGCCATTAATTACTAAAGCTGTCTCTGTATATTAAATGTGTGCCACTATAGGTCTATAATAGGCCTTGCAATTGTTATAGTTCATGCAAACATTACTATCTTCAGAAGATAGCAATTAATGACACGATGCCATGTTATGTTCCTAGCATTAAAATATATAATCATGGAAAATAATCATAATAACATTTATTTACAAAATAAATAAAGCCACATAAACAGAATGGCTAATACAAACAAAGATAGAAGAACGAAAAGTCACTTTGTGTATTAGGGACTGGTCATTATTTACTAACGCTGTCTCTGTATGTTAATTGTGTGCGACTATAGGTGTATAATAGGCCTTGTCATTGTTATAGTACATGCAAACATTACTATCTTCAGAAGATGACACGTTGTGTTCTTAGCATTGAAATATGAAATTATGGAAAATAAATAAAGTCACATATATCAAATAATGCGCCATGAAGACAAAACTCTAAGATAACGTGCCGATTATGTAAAAAATGGACTTTATGATCGTTTAGAAATAAGCTTAGAGGCACACACAAGAAGAAGAAAAATGGAAGCTTGGGCAAGGATTCGAACCTGGGGCCGCGGCGTGGAAGTCTCATATGTTAACCACTACACCAAGCGGGCGTGTGTGCATGTTGTAATTGAATTATACGCTATCAATACACGTGCATTGATATTGCAGCGGTGAACCATTGCAACGGTACACCATTACAACTCATCAAATTTCTCATTATTATGAAATGCAAAACTTTTTTTCTCAATGGATTAGTGTTTAGTGGACAATGTGAAACTCGTAGGCTATCTTTTAGAAGAAATGAATCGCATCTTCGGTATGTTTCAACGGTTCACCCCTGCTGAAATAAACATATATGACTATAGATTTATATTATTTCAGCAATGGTACACCGTTGAAAGGTAGGTATGCGGTGCTTAATCTTTGCTTAAAAAGGGTCTATACGAACGGTATTTGCCCTCTAATCCCTTATCCATTGAAAAATCAGTTCTGTATTTCGTAACAATGACACATTTGATGAATACTTATGGTGAACCGATGATCCATTGCGATGACAATACACGAGCATTGATAGCGTATAATTCAGTTACAATATGCACACACGCCCGGTTGGTGTAGTGGTTAACATATGAGATTTGCACCCCGCTGTCCCGGGTTCGAATCCTTGTCTAAGCTTCTATTCGATAATGATTTATTTGTTGCTTCTTTTTTCTAACAATCATGATTTGCATTATTTGTTTTTAATCAGCACTATCATTGTGTCTTCTATTTCTTGAATAATCATAATGTCCTTGATTTTGGTACCGAAAGAGTGCAGATGTACTCATTCTTATAAATGGGCGTAATGGCTTGACAACTTTGATTTATTGTCAAAACAAAACAGGCATATTTCATGTTAGGTCTATATTTTAAGTTATATAGACACTGGTATTAAGATATATAGATATAGATACTGGTCTTGAGATATATATAAATGACAGGAATATGTTTTCTCAACGTTTAGCTGATGATATATGAGGTCGAGCATCCATCTGAATTTAAATAACTGGTCATGTCTAAAGTTTCACTGCCATTTTAAGTGAAAAATATACCTCCGTATTTAAAAGTGACCGGTCCCTAAAAGAACGTTGACGCATATTGTTTGAACACGTGACCAGTGTTATAACCTATCTGTCCTCCAAATCTGGTGAAGAAATCTTTGTTTAATCTCATGTTATAGCCAAAAGACTTAACACAGATAATTTTTTTAGCAAATGACTCAGACAATCAAGGAAAAAAAGGTTGGCACACTTTGTCTTAATTACGGAAAAAACCCGCCCCTCTCCCCGGAGGCAATGTTGATCCGAGTCATATTATCAGAAGCCATGGTAGGTCCCCCAACATTGATTGATGGGGGATGGGGAAGGATATAAGAAAGGGGGAGACTTTTGCTTTCTATTAAACAGTGCTATGTCCCAAGTCTGATCTCAATTGCGAGCACAGGGATATTTGTAATAAGTTGCGTCAAGTGTGCCAACTATTATTTTCCTTGATTGTCTGAGCGAAATCCTAAATTCACCATCTGGGATCGGTTTTTTGGCTATAACTTTAGAACCAAATGCCCAATGCTAATGAGGTTTTGCACGATTATTGTAGGGTATATTGTCAACATTCCCAAAAAGTTACAAGTATCAATTACGTCATTTAGGGATTGGTCAGTCAATACTTAGGCAACATATACGTCAAAACATGTTATTTTTACGATTTATTTTCATGGATGTGAAACAAAATGTTGAAGAACAATTATAGTTCGTATATGTATTAATTGATTTCTAATCAACATTTGATAGACGGCATATAAAGTCAGACAAAAGTGTATTAGGGACTGGCCATTAATTACTAAAGCTGTCTCTGTATATTAAATGTGTGCCACTATAGGTCTATAATAGGCCTTGCAATTGTTATAGTTCATGCAAACATTACTATCTTCAGAAGATAGCAATTAATGACACGATGCCATGTTATGTTCCTAGCATTAAAATATATAATCATGGAAAATAATCATAATAACATTTATTTACAAAATAAATAAAGCCACATAAACAGAATGGCTAATACAAACAAAGATAGAAGAACGAAAAGTCACTTTGTGTATTAGGGACTGGTCATTATTTACTAACGCTGTCTCTGTATGTTAATTGTGTGCGACTATAGGTGTATAATAGGCCTTGTCATTGTTATAGTACATGCAAACATTACTATCTTCAGAAGATGACACGTTGTGTTCTTAGCATTGAAATATGAAATTATGGAAAATAAATAAAGTCACATATATCAAATAATGCGCCATGAAGACAAAACTCTAAGATAACGTGCCGATTATGTAAAAAATGGACTTTATGATCGTTTAGAAATAAGCTTAGAGGCACACACAAGAAGAAGAAAAATGGAAGCTTGGGCAAGGATTCGAACCTGGGGCCGCGGCGTGGAAGTCTCATATGTTAACCACTACACCAAGCGGGCGTGTGTGCATGTTGTAATTGAATTATACGCTATCAATACACGTGCATTGATATTGCAGCGGTGAACCATTGCAACGGTACACCATTACAACTCATCAAATTTCTCATTATTATGAAATGCAAAACTTTTTTTCTCAATGGATTAGTGTTTAGTGGACAATGTGAAACTCGTAGGCTATCTTTTAGAAGAAATGAATCGCATCTTCGGTATGTTTCAACGGTTCACCCCTGCTGAAATAAACATATATGACTATAGATTTATATTATTTCAGCAATGGTACACCGTTGAAAGGTAGGTATGCGGTGCTTAATCTTTGCTTAAAAAGGGTCTATACGAACGGTATTTGCCCTCTAATCCCTTATCCATTGAAAAATCAGTTCTGTATTTCGTAACAATGACACATTTGATGAATACTTATGGTGAACCGATGATCCATTGCGATGACAATACACGAGCATTGATAGCGTATAATTCAGTTACAATATGCACACACGCCCGGTTGGTGTAGTGGTTAACATATGAGATTTGCACCCCGCTGTCCCGGGTTCGAATCCTTGTCTAAGCTTCTATTCGATAATGATTTATTTGTTGCTTCTTTTTTCTAACAATCATGATTTGCATTATTTGTTTTTAATCAGCACTATCATTGTGTCTTCTATTTCTTGAATAATCATAATGTCCTTGATTTTGGTACCGAAAGAGTGCAGATGTACTCATTCTTATAAATGGGCGTAATGGCTTGACAACTTTGATTTATTGTCAAAACAAAACAGGCATATTTCATGTTAGGTCTATATTTTAAGTTATATAGACACTGGTATTAAGATATATAGATATAGATACTGGTCTTGAGATATATATAAATGACAGGAATATGTTTTCTCAACGTTTAGCTGATGATATATGAGGTCGAGCATCCATCTGAATTTAAATAACTGGTCATGTCTAAAGTTTCACTGCCATTTTAAGTGAAAAATATACCTCCGTATTTAAAAGTGACCGGTCCCTAAAAGAACGTTGACGCATATTGTTTGAACACGTGACCAGTGTTATAACCTATCTGTCCTCCAAATCTGGTGAAGAAATCTTTGTTTAATCTCATGTTATAGCCAAAAGACTTAACACAGATAATTTTTTTAGCAAATGACTCAGACAATCAAGGAAAAAAAGGTTGGCACACTTTGTCTTAATTACGGAAAAAACCCGCCCCTCTCCCCGGAGGCAATGTTGATCCGAGTCATATTATCAGAAGCCATGGTAGGTCCCCCAACATTGATTGATGGGGGATGGGGAAGGATATAAGAAAGGGGGAGACTTTTGCTTTCTATTAAACAGTGCTATGTCCCAAGTCTGATCTCAATTGCGAGCACAGGGATATTTGTAATAAGTTGCGTCAAGTGTGCCAACTATTATTTTCCTTGATTGTCTGAGCGAAATCCTAAATTCACCATCTGGGATCGGTTTTTTGGCTATAACTTTAGAACCAAATGCCCAATGCTAATGAGGTTTTGCACGATTATTGTAGGGTATATTGTCAACATTCCCAAAAAGTTACAAGTATCAATTACGTCATTTAGGGATTGGTCAGTCAATACTTAGGCAACATATACGTCAAAACATGTTATTTTTACGATTTATTTTCATGGATGTGAAACAAAATGTTGAAGAACAATTATAGTTCGTATATGTATTAATTGATTTCTAATCAACATTTGATAGACGGCATATAAAGTCAGACAAAAGTGTATTAGGGACTGGCCATTAATTACTAAAGCTGTCTCTGTATATTAAATGTGTGCCACTATAGGTCTATAATAGGCCTTGCAATTGTTATAGTTCATGCAAACATTACTATCTTCAGAAGATAGCAATTAATGACACGATGCCATGTTATGTTCCTAGCATTAAAATATATAATCATGGAAAATAATCATAATAACATTTATTTACAAAATAAATAAAGCCACATAAACAGAATGGCTAATACAAACAAAGATAGAAGAACGAAAAGTCACTTTGTGTATTAGGGACTGGTCATTATTTACTAACGCTGTCTCTGTATGTTAATTGTGTGCGACTATAGGTGTATAATAGGCCTTGTCATTGTTATAGTACATGCAAACATTACTATCTTCAGAAGATGACACGTTGTGTTCTTAGCATTGAAATATGAAATTATGGAAAATAAATAAAGTCACATATATCAAATAATGCGCCATGAAGACAAAACTCTAAGATAACGTGCCGATTATGTAAAAAATGGACTTTATGATCGTTTAGAAATAAGCTTAGAGGCACACACAAGAAGAAGAAAAATGGAAGCTTGGGCAAGGATTCGAACCTGGGGCCGCGGCGTGGAAGTCTCATATGTTAACCACTACACCAAGCGGGCGTGTGTGCATGTTGTAATTGAATTATACGCTATCAATACACGTGCATTGATATTGCAGCGGTGAACCATTGCAACGGTACACCATTACAACTCATCAAATTTCTCATTATTATGAAATGCAAAACTTTTTTTCTCAATGGATTAGTGTTTAGTGGACAATGTGAAACTCGTAGGCTATCTTTTAGAAGAAATGAATCGCATCTTCGGTATGTTTCAACGGTTCACCCCTGCTGAAATAAACATATATGACTATAGATTTATATTATTTCAGCAATGGTACACCGTTGAAAGGTAGGTATGCGGTGCTTAATCTTTGCTTAAAAAGGGTCTATACGAACGGTATTTGCCCTCTAATCCCTTATCCATTGAAAAATCAGTTCTGTATTTCGTAACAATGACACATTTGATGAATACTTATGGTGAACCGATGATCCATTGCGATGACAATACACGAGCATTGATAGCGTATAATTCAGTTACAATATGCACACACGCCCGGTTGGTGTAGTGGTTAACATATGAGATTTGCACCCCGCTGTCCCGGGTTCGAATCCTTGTCTAAGCTTCTATTCGATAATGATTTATTTGTTGCTTCTTTTTTCTAACAATCATGATTTGCATTATTTGTTTTTAATCAGCACTATCATTGTGTCTTCTATTTCTTGAATAATCATAATGTCCTTGATTTTGGTACCGAAAGAGTGCAGATGTACTCATTCTTATAAATGGGCGTAATGGCTTGACAACTTTGATTTATTGTCAAAACAAAACAGGCATATTTCATGTTAGGTCTATATTTTAAGTTATATAGACACTGGTATTAAGATATATAGATATAGATACTGGTCTTGAGATATATATAAATGACAGGAATATGTTTTCTCAACGTTTAGCTGATGATATATGAGGTCGAGCATCCATCTGAATTTAAATAACTGGTCATGTCTAAAGTTTCACTGCCATTTTAAGTGAAAAATATACCTCCGTATTTAAAAGTGACCGGTCCCTAAAAGAACGTTGACGCATATTGTTTGAACACGTGACCAGTGTTATAACCTATCTGTCCTCCAAATCTGGTGAAGAAATCTTTGTTTAATCTCATGTTATAGCCAAAAGACTTAACACAGATAATTTTTTTAGCAAATGACTCAGACAATCAAGGAAAAAAAGGTTGGCACACTTTGTCTTAATTACGGAAAAAACCCGCCCCTCTCCCCGGAGGCAATGTTGATCCGAGTCATATTATCAGAAGCCATGGTAGGTCCCCCAACATTGATTGATGGGGGATGGGGAAGGATATAAGAAAGGGGGAGACTTTTGCTTTCTATTAAACAGTGCTATGTCCCAAGTCTGATCTCAATTGCGAGCACAGGGATATTTGTAATAAGTTGCGTCAAGTGTGCCAACTATTATTTTCCTTGATTGTCTGAGCGAAATCCTAAATTCACCATCTGGGATCGGTTTTTTGGCTATAACTTTAGAACCAAATGCCCAATGCTAATGAGGTTTTGCACGATTATTGTAGGGTATATTGTCAACATTCCCAAAAAGTTACAAGTATCAATTACGTCATTTAGGGATTGGTCAGTCAATACTTAGGCAACATATACGTCAAAACATGTTATTTTTACGATTTATTTTCATGGATGTGAAACAAAATGTTGAAGAACAATTATAGTTCGTATATGTATTAATTGATTTCTAATCAACATTTGATAGACGGCATATAAAGTCAGACAAAAGTGTATTAGGGACTGGCCATTAATTACTAAAGCTGTCTCTGTATATTAAATGTGTGCCACTATAGGTCTATAATAGGCCTTGCAATTGTTATAGTTCATGCAAACATTACTATCTTCAGAAGATAGCAATTAATGACACGATGCCATGTTATGTTCCTAGCATTAAAATATATAATCATGGAAAATAATCATAATAACATTTATTTACAAAATAAATAAAGCCACATAAACAGAATGGCTAATACAAACAAAGATAGAAGAACGAAAAGTCACTTTGTGTATTAGGGACTGGTCATTATTTACTAACGCTGTCTCTGTATGTTAATTGTGTGCGACTATAGGTGTATAATAGGCCTTGTCATTGTTATAGTACATGCAAACATTACTATCTTCAGAAGATGACACGTTGTGTTCTTAGCATTGAAATATGAAATTATGGAAAATAAATAAAGTCACATATATCAAATAATGCGCCATGAAGACAAAACTCTAAGATAACGTGCCGATTATGTAAAAAATGGACTTTATGATCGTTTAGAAATAAGCTTAGAGGCACACACAAGAAGAAGAAAAATGGAAGCTTGGGCAAGGATTCGAACCTGGGGCCGCGGCGTGGAAGTCTCATATGTTAACCACTACACCAAGCGGGCGTGTGTGCATGTTGTAATTGAATTATACGCTATCAATACACGTGCATTGATATTGCAGCGGTGAACCATTGCAACGGTACACCATTACAACTCATCAAATTTCTCATTATTATGAAATGCAAAACTTTTTTTCTCAATGGATTAGTGTTTAGTGGACAATGTGAAACTCGTAGGCTATCTTTTAGAAGAAATGAATCGCATCTTCGGTATGTTTCAACGGTTCACCCCTGCTGAAATAAACATATATGACTATAGATTTATATTATTTCAGCAATGGTACACCGTTGAAAGGTAGGTATGCGGTGCTTAATCTTTGCTTAAAAAGGGTCTATACGAACGGTATTTGCCCTCTAATCCCTTATCCATTGAAAAATCAGTTCTGTATTTCGTAACAATGACACATTTGATGAATACTTATGGTGAACCGATGATCCATTGCGATGACAATACACGAGCATTGATAGCGTATAATTCAGTTACAATATGCACACACGCCCGGTTGGTGTAGTGGTTAACATATGAGATTTGCACCCCGCTGTCCCGGGTTCGAATCCTTGTCTAAGCTTCTATTCGATAATGATTTATTTGTTGCTTCTTTTTTCTAACAATCATGATTTGCATTATTTGTTTTTAATCAGCACTATCATTGTGTCTTCTATTTCTTGAATAATCATAATGTCCTTGATTTTGGTACCGAAAGAGTGCAGATGTACTCATTCTTATAAATGGGCGTAATGGCTTGACAACTTTGATTTATTGTCAAAACAAAACAGGCATATTTCATGTTAGGTCTATATTTTAAGTTATATAGACACTGGTATTAAGATATATAGATATAGATACTGGTCTTGAGATATATATAAATGACAGGAATATGTTTTCTCAACGTTTAGCTGATGATATATGAGGTCGAGCATCCATCTGAATTTAAATAACTGGTCATGTCTAAAGTTTCACTGCCATTTTAAGTGAAAAATATACCTCCGTATTTAAAAGTGACCGGTCCCTAAAAGAACGTTGACGCATATTGTTTGAACACGTGACCAGTGTTATAACCTATCTGTCCTCCAAATCTGGTGAAGAAATCTTTGTTTAATCTCATGTTATAGCCAAAAGACTTAACACAGATAATTTTTTTAGCAAATGACTCAGACAATCAAGGAAAAAAAGGTTGGCACACTTTGTCTTAATTACGGAAAAAACCCGCCCCTCTCCCCGGAGGCAATGTTGATCCGAGTCATATTATCAGAAGCCATGGTAGGTCCCCCAACATTGATTGATGGGGGATGGGGAAGGATATAAGAAAGGGGGAGACTTTTGCTTTCTATTAAACAGTGCTATGTCCCAAGTCTGATCTCAATTGCGAGCACAGGGATATTTGTAATAAGTTGCGTCAAGTGTGCCAACTATTATTTTCCTTGATTGTCTGAGCGAAATCCTAAATTCACCATCTGGGATCGGTTTTTTGGCTATAACTTTAGAACCAAATGCCCAATGCTAATGAGGTTTTGCACGATTATTGTAGGGTATATTGTCAACATTCCCAAAAAGTTACAAGTATCAATTACGTCATTTAGGGATTGGTCAGTCAATACTTAGGCAACATATACGTCAAAACATGTTATTTTTACGATTTATTTTCATGGATGTGAAACAAAATGTTGAAGAACAATTATAGTTCGTATATGTATTAATTGATTTCTAATCAACATTTGATAGACGGCATATAAAGTCAGACAAAAGTGTATTAGGGACTGGCCATTAATTACTAAAGCTGTCTCTGTATATTAAATGTGTGCCACTATAGGTCTATAATAGGCCTTGCAATTGTTATAGTTCATGCAAACATTACTATCTTCAGAAGATAGCAATTAATGACACGATGCCATGTTATGTTCCTAGCATTAAAATATATAATCATGGAAAATAATCATAATAACATTTATTTACAAAATAAATAAAGCCACATAAACAGAATGGCTAATACAAACAAAGATAGAAGAACGAAAAGTCACTTTGTGTATTAGGGACTGGTCATTATTTACTAACGCTGTCTCTGTATGTTAATTGTGTGCGACTATAGGTGTATAATAGGCCTTGTCATTGTTATAGTACATGCAAACATTACTATCTTCAGAAGATGACACGTTGTGTTCTTAGCATTGAAATATGAAATTATGGAAAATAAATAAAGTCACATATATCAAATAATGCGCCATGAAGACAAAACTCTAAGATAACGTGCCGATTATGTAAAAAATGGACTTTATGATCGTTTAGAAATAAGCTTAGAGGCACACACAAGAAGAAGAAAAATGGAAGCTTGGGCAAGGATTCGAACCTGGGGCCGCGGCGTGGAAGTCTCATATGTTAACCACTACACCAAGCGGGCGTGTGTGCATGTTGTAATTGAATTATACGCTATCAATACACGTGCATTGATATTGCAGCGGTGAACCATTGCAACGGTACACCATTACAACTCATCAAATTTCTCATTATTATGAAATGCAAAACTTTTTTTCTCAATGGATTAGTGTTTAGTGGACAATGTGAAACTCGTAGGCTATCTTTTAGAAGAAATGAATCGCATCTTCGGTATGTTTCAACGGTTCACCCCTGCTGAAATAAACATATATGACTATAGATTTATATTATTTCAGCAATGGTACACCGTTGAAAGGTAGGTATGCGGTGCTTAATCTTTGCTTAAAAAGGGTCTATACGAACGGTATTTGCCCTCTAATCCCTTATCCATTGAAAAATCAGTTCTGTATTTCGTAACAATGACACATTTGATGAATACTTATGGTGAACCGATGATCCATTGCGATGACAATACACGAGCATTGATAGCGTATAATTCAGTTACAATATGCACACACGCCCGGTTGGTGTAGTGGTTAACATATGAGATTTGCACCCCGCTGTCCCGGGTTCGAATCCTTGTCTAAGCTTCTATTCGATAATGATTTATTTGTTGCTTCTTTTTTCTAACAATCATGATTTGCATTATTTGTTTTTAATCAGCACTATCATTGTGTCTTCTATTTCTTGAATAATCATAATGTCCTTGATTTTGGTACCGAAAGAGTGCAGATGTACTCATTCTTATAAATGGGCGTAATGGCTTGACAACTTTGATTTATTGTCAAAACAAAACAGGCATATTTCATGTTAGGTCTATATTTTAAGTTATATAGACACTGGTATTAAGATATATAGATATAGATACTGGTCTTGAGATATATATAAATGACAGGAATATGTTTTCTCAACGTTTAGCTGATGATATATGAGGTCGAGCATCCATCTGAATTTAAATAACTGGTCATGTCTAAAGTTTCACTGCCATTTTAAGTGAAAAATATACCTCCGTATTTAA
>CM069457.1:21325544-21479202 GCA_035610835.1 Ophiura sarsii | reverse complement strand
TGTAATCGCCAAAATGCATTCTAAGTCTTGCCACGTATTGACACGTATTGACTTTTAGCCCCATTGGGCTAATTCTTAAAGCTTAAATATGCTCTAGGGATACTATATTGTGACTTTTTTCCTTCGAAATTCCAATTTATACGAACGAACAGAGACACAGCCCTGGAGTAAACTATTTCTAGGTCATTTACTCAGAATGGATGCTGAAACTCCAGCTCGTAAAGCTTTGTCGGAATACTTTAATCCCGCACTTAAAGACCCATGACGACCTCCGACCTCATGGTGGTCCGGTATCAAGAAAGATCTAAAAGGAACAATGAACACTGATTTATACATATAATTATGTTAGCTAGTGATAGGAAAGTGTGGAATGAGGTTGGTTAAGTGCGCAATGTCCAATTAGGACGGAAAGCGTACTAATGATGATGATGATGATGCCGGACCACCAGTAATAAACAGTTGGTGTGAAATAAGTCAGAGAAATGGTGTAGGAGGGGGAGATTTATTACCCCGAAAAGCTTTGAAAGCGTGGTTAGGATAGTCTCAAACTTTTAAGGGGATGGAATCTTAATGTGAACATGATATCTTTTTGCACACCCGGTAGCCTATACCTACCTGAAATCCGCCCAATCTGTCCACCAAGGTATGCTGCAGCAAGCCCGGCTGTCTGCGCTCCAAGACTATGCCCGATCCACATGAACATTACGGCCATAGTCGAAACCCGCGCCAATCTCGGATTGCATCCTCTCCAACAATAGATGCAGCTGCTTTGCAACTACGCGGATGTTCTGACAGGCTTGTCGGTAGATCGTCCAGAATTTGATGATATCTACCAGGCCGATGTCGGCGCCTGCTGCCAATCCACCATGATTATATTGTAGCTACCCTAAAATACACAAGAGCAATGGTTTAACCAGATTTGAGTAAGAACCCCGCCTCCTTGAACAGGATACAACATATAACCTGGACACTGAAAACTTAAACTAGTCAGACAAAGGCTGGACTAACTTTAAACTAGTCGAGCAGGTAGTCAAGCCTGCTGGACTAGCTTAAACTAGTCAAGCCTGCTGGATAGGTTATGGCCGACTTGACTAGCTTAAGGTTAGTCCGGATCAGCCTGACTAGCTTGAATTTGTTCTGATGGACTAGTCTGGACTAGCTTATTAGACAAGCTGGCTTGACTATCTTTAGGTTAGTCAAGCTGGCTTGACTATCTTTAGGTTAGTCAAGCTGGCTGGACTAGCTTTAGGTTAGTCAAGGCACTGAGATAAAATATCAATGGCGGCATGCAGATAAGACGTACGTCATCGCCGGTCCGATTTTGCTAGCCAATCCAGACATAATTTGCCGTAGTATTGCATTGTGTGGCCATATTGTGTACATCATAGTGTTTGCCAACATCTGTAGACTATTTTATGCTACATTTTGTTTGGAATGACGACTCGGAGTAGAAAAAACTAACTGTAAAGAACGACGATAGCGCGGGACATCTCGAACGCTAACGGGTTAGCCATGGCTGACCATTCCACTACAGCTAACACTGTAGCCAGCAGACAGCAGCAACAGACAGCAGAGCAATCATTCGTGGCGAAACCAAGTACTGCTACGCAGCGTGAACAATTTGAGTCAGGCGGGATCTACTACACTCTTAGAAAAAAAGGTTCGTTTAAGAACCCTTTTTTGTCCGCGGGGAGCACCTTTTGGCCTAAAAGGTTCTAAAAAGAAACCTTAGAATGGTTCTTTGAAGAACTTTCAAATTTTAAATAAGACATAAAGGTATATTTACTTTTTTGTTTTTATGTAATATGCAAATTCAAGAGAAATGTAAACAAATTTAGTCCTTTTCAACTGTTAAAAATCATTTCTTCTTGGCTAAAAACATTTTTTACCGTTTTACCAAGAACCATTGAGGGTTCTCCATAATTTTTCCCCAAAAGGTTCTTGAAGCTTGGAGGAACCATTTTCTTGGCTAAAGAACCCTTTTAGAACCTTTTTTGGTTCTAAAAGGACCCAATGAAATTTCTATAGGGTTCCTTTTAGAACCAAAAAAGGTTCTAAAGGGTTCTTTAGCCAAGAAAATGGTTCCTCAAGCTTCAAGAACCTTTTGGGGAAAAATTATGGAGAACCCTCAATGGTTCTTGGTTAAAACGGTAAAAAATGTTTTTAGCCAAGAAGAAATGATTTTTAACAGTTGAAAAGGACTAAATTTTGTTTACATTTCTCTTGAATTTGCATATTACATAAAAACAAAAAGTAAATATACCTTTATGTCTTATTTAAAATTTGAAAGTTCTTCAAAGAACCATCTTAAGGTTCTTTTTAGAACCTTTTAGGCCAAAAGGTGCTCCCCGCGGGACAAAAAAGGGTTCTTAAACGAACCATTTTTTTCTAAGAGTGTATATGGTTTGAGCTGGACTAATCTTACGCTAGTCGAGCAAAGCCGGACTAACCTTACGTTAGTCAAGCTAGCTGACTAACCTTACGTTAGTCAAAATGGACACCATCTGGACTAACTTAAAGCTAGTCGAGCGACTAGCCTAAACTAGTCCAGCTTAGGACGGACTAACATCAAGCTAACGTAAAGTTAGTCAAGCAATGCTGGACTAGCTAAAGCTAGTCAAAATTAGCACCATCTGGACTAGCTTTAAGTTAGTCAGGCTGACCAATTTAGGTTTTCAGTGGAAGACATCGCAATTGCTTTATGATATTCCGACGTTTCCCAACATCATCGCGCGGAAACATAACATCGGCTGGAATGTGGATACGACTATTGACGTTTTTGCGTCATGTATGATCTCAGGAACAGTTTGATATGTGTTACAGCATTTCTGAACATGTTGACGTAAATATAAGATTCGACCTCAGATGAGCATAATTGAAAAATCTTGCAAGCAAAAACAGTTAACGTAGAAGGACTAGGCCCATATTGTTGTCACACTTTTACCCCACGTGAGAACACCACGCATCGTATCTGAGTGTAAGAACGTCGTAAGGTAAGAACATAATTTGGTTTATTAGCTATTTATTAAAAAATAGGCAACTCAAAACATTTAAAAGTCGTTAATTTGGATTAATTAATGTTTAAATTGGACACATAAATGCTTTTCCTGCAAAATTACGTCATTTGCGGCGTTCTTGCAACTTCTCATGACGATATGGCTTCCTCACGGTGAGTTTTTGGGCCTCCACATTTTGGGCTGGCCCAGGACTCCCGAAAGAAGAAAAAAAATCCGTCCCGCATGTGATGTAGTAATTTACCTCAACCAAGAACGCATCTTTTACATCTTCAACGCGCACACTGTCTGCAGAATTGATAAAACCGTGGATAACAAACTTGGTTTCTCTCGTAGATCAAAACCTGCGTTAAGAAACTCATCTTTTGTCATATCATAAGTTATAGTCGTTCCAGTGGGTTGGGTGGTTGATGTGAACAGCAAGAACTTTGTCCGTATGTCCATTCGGTGACTGTGGTAAGAGACTTCCTCGCCCTTCACCGCATTCTGCACGATTTAGAAAACATCCAAGCTCGTCGAAACATACGCATGGATCACCTGTAAGGCATGGAAAGGAACGGACTACAGTCAACAAAATAGGTAATGAACCGGGTAAATACATGTGCTGATAACTCTAAATGTATAATTCCTACATAAACATATAAAATTATGAAGTTGTTGAGAAATTTCACGTCTTCAATTTGAGATATCGCACGCTAGGATATGGTTGATTTACTGACGAAGTTGCAATCCCAAGTTTAAGGTCAAGTATGATTTTCATTTTCACATTTTTCTTTTCAACTTAAGGTCAGATATATGAATATCCTTAAATATGAATTTGCTATGTTTCCTATACTTTTTCAGTAATATGCTCTCCATTTTTTGGACCCAGTTTTTTGGGACAAGCTGTATCTATCTGGTTTCAAGTGTATAGACTTTGTTTTGATACATTGATTATAATTTCAACTCACATCACACTTTTCAGTCGCTTCCACATCATTCTGCTGAATTGGAGTCCTGAAATTTAAACAAGCCACACAAATTCATCTAGAAACTAAATAATGTTATCTCACGATTCTAGCCGTTTTACTTGATGGGTTTGAATCAGAGTACTGTTTGGATACGAAACCTATTATACTGCACCGCATGTATAGAAAACAGTCCCGTTTTTGCATAAATTAAAAAATGCAACAGCGCCATTTTTATGATTACCACAGGAATGAAAGTAATTCATAGACTTGCATCAAGTCCGTAGGGACACAAACAATGACGGTATGGTGTAATGTGAGAAAATAATTGAATTACATAAAGTTAACAATATTATACAAAACAGATTTCCAGAACTTCCCAACTTTCAAACAAAGTCTTTTAAGAGCATCTCAAGAATTACCGAACCGATACTAGACATATTTGAATGCATTTCTCATGGTGATTTCAAATATAAGTGATGAAATTCAATAATGTTGAAATTATTTTTTGTACAATTTGGGAATTTTGGAACGGTCGTCTGCTACACGACACACCGAAAATGGTTTACAATTCGAAGTAAACATATTTTTGCTTCATCCAGTGGAAAAATAAAACAAAATGTACACACATCTTCTTACACTATAATAGTCTATCAATGTATTGGTAGAGGAAAAGGTAGCTCATTAACATAATTTCCGTTACCCCTATCGTGTTGGAGCGTGCGATTCATGTAGTCGTGTAGTATTTGTTCTCCTCGATATGAATACCGCTGTTGCCAACAGCCTGTTGGTAAATCAAAAACATGCGCTAAGTACCCCCAAAACAAAACCGCAGTCCCTAAAATTAGTTATAGCATATGCCAATGTACCATTACTGTCCATTCATTTGTGAATCGATTGTTTTATCTGTTATCTGTTGTCAATTGAGTGGAAAGACGCTATTGAAAATGGACTGATGGGCAGGCGCGGATCCAGCAAAATTTTAGGGGGGGGGGGGGGGGGGGGGGGAGGAGGGGGTGTGGGATCCAAATAAATGAAATTGTGCTGGTACCATCCAAGCGGTGCGCAGCACAACTCATTTGGTGCGATCTGGTGTTCTTTTGACCAACATTTTATCGAAAAGCTTCCTCTTTATTTCCAATAAATATTTTGTTTTTTACCAATGCAAGAAAGAAGTTGAACATATACTGATATTTTTCTTGATTTAAGTATAGATTGTTTAAAGCTCGAACAGGGGGGGGGGGGGGGGGGGGGGGGGAGGAGTCTGAATTGGATTTTTTTTTCAATTTTCGAACTCATTTGGTGGGATCTGGTGTATACTTTTGACCAACATTTTATCGAAAAGCCACCTCTTCATTTCCAATAAATATTTTGTTTTTTATCAATGCAAGAAAGAAGTTGAGCATATTTATACTGATATTTTTCTTGATTTAAGTATAGATTGTTTAAAAGCTCGAACAGGGGGAGTCTGAATTGGATTTTTTTCAATTTTCGAACCCATTTGGTGCGATTTGGTATGTACTTTTGAGCAATATTTTATTGTAAAGCAACCACTTTATTTCCGATCAATATTGCTTTTTATATAGGCTGCGCCTATGCCAGGCTGAAGTTAAACTATATATGGTTACCTCCAAAATATCAGATTTCTCGTCAACGTACGTACGCGTATTAATCCCGACTAACTTCCAATAAACTTCAAACGTTCTTATGTCCCTCGCATGCCTCCCCTCCCGTCTTGTTGTACCCCCCCTCCTCCCCACCCTTTACTTTTTGCATTTTCGTTGTCCCCTCTCCCTCTTTCCCTTTTTCCTTTTCCTTTTTTCCCCCTTTTCTTTTGGTGGGGGGGGGGGGGGGGGGGGGGGGGGGGGGCGTCGAGCCTGATGGGTTGCTTTTTTATAGCTTTGGAATCACGGGTATTAGCGGAACTCGTGTTTAGTGAAATCGATTTAATACCTGCAATCGTTACAATAACACCTAATTTTTCAACAGCATCGGTACCCAAAGGATATGTAACACTTCATTGACCAGATGACAGAGTTGTTCTTTTGGGCACGAAATAGTGGTGATATTGGTACATTTTGAATGAGATCCTCCAACATTCACAAGCAGGTGGCTAAGCACTGACACAAGTGAACGCTACAAATGAGGTATCGCTGGAAAGCAGAACACATCAGATGTTCATTGATATGAAATACAATATGAATATATTACGACATTATTTGAAAATTGGCGATTGAAAACAAATTTCCGGACTTTGTTTGAGCAGTTTAGAACAAAATGCCATACTTATGACTAAAACGAATAAAAACTGCCATCTCTCAACATGCAATTTTTAAAATTCGCGGCAATCGAAAATCCACGTGTCGATGAAGTCATAGTTATACAATGCCCATGCGCACATTTTAGTACCATAATCATGACGTCATCGACACAGGGACTTTAAATATTGCATGTTGAGAGATGGGGCAGTTTTATTCGTTTTTGTGATAGTATGATGTTTTGTTCTATATGAAAACGCAATTTGAGCTCGATTATTATGTTTCTAACAAATTAAGTTCAATCTTGTGCTTGCTTTGAACGTGCACAAAACTACCCACGTACCCATGTTTAAAGTTAGACATATTTCGGCGAGTTAGACGCGTGTTTAGGTAAAACGAATGTACGCGTAAAGTAAAACGCTGTGTCTAAAGTCAAAGTTAGACGCGTGTTAGACGCGTGTTTAGTTTAAAACCGTGTGCCCATAGAGTCTGGGAACCGGTTTCTTTGTCAGGAGTTTGATATTGTTGTAAACGTCCTTGGTGTTGTTGGCTGTACTTTCCTTTTCAACTTGCAGAACAAATTTGGGTGATGAAAGTTGTTTTGTCTTTCCCGAAGTTGCAGTTGAACTGTCACATTAAGCTCCCGGTACTTCGTCAGGTTGTTCTTATATATATTCTTAAACAGCTAAGAAAGTTTAAGAAATCTCATTGGTTCTCAGAGAAATCGGCGACATCTCTATGAGACAATAGAACACGGGGAGGTGGGGCTTACGTTTTAACAGCGCGCCCGACCTTCACAATGCGTGGTTTGCTCCATAACGCGCACTTCTGCAGTGCGTCTTTAGCGCTTTTCCTGCGTTTATGCCGGCGCTGCGACGCTTACGCATGGTTTACTCATCGCATGTGATTGGATGGAATGTTTGTGGGCTATTCGATCCTAGCAGGGGTAAAAGTTGTCAAATGTGGACAATAAAATGTACTTATTTCTTTGATAAATGTCTAAAGTATGATTGTTTAAGAATGAGAATAAAGGTATTGTTTTTAGACCGTACCCGTGTTATATTGTCTGACATAAATGCGTTCGATAGTATTATTTTTTTGCGTAGAACAACTCCGCCTGCGGCGTCGTTGTTCTACTTAAAATAATACTATTGTCCGCATTTATGTCAGACAATATATATAACACGGGTACGGTCTAAAAACAATACCTTTATTCTCTAATTCTAGACCCTTCTTAATAACGTATGCTTTCTGAGTTGAGAACAAATTGATTGGCCCATTACAGCTCGAATTGTTAATTGTTGAGAAGTTGGTTTATAATCACCCAGTTCATCAACCTTGTGTATGACTGTTGGGCTAATAACTGTTCACATTTGCTCTTTATAATGAAGAAAAAGAAAAAAAGAAGAAATGAAACAAAGATAAATAAGAACGGTAGTTACCCAAACTGCACGACACCAAAAGTAGTAACAGCAGAGCCTCTGTAACCATGTTTCCTGTGGCGGGAGTTTACTTTAGATATACTTTTACATATAATGCAGAAGCGTATCTGAAACAAGGACATCTGTGCTATATGTACTTATTCTAAACTTGGTTCGTCTTATCAATTTTAGCCTCGGATTAATTCATCGTAAATGCCACGGAAGCGATATATTATGATAAGTTTTATCTACTTAATAGGCTTACCGGCACATTAAAATACATATTTGAAAAGTGAAAGGCACTATTCTTGTATTATGGAGTCACGTGACATGGCATAACGGGACAACACACGCCATCTCTGTTATAACATGCCATGATATCACGTGGCGTTACAGTATTTTGCATAAAAGAACATAACATCGCATCGCATGACATTATGACAGAATGCTTTTCAATATTATTTGTTTCCCTCAAGACATTATCTTTGACAGTCAGGATGATGGTATACCCATACCAAATAAAGATGAGGGCCTCTTCCCAGCCCCAGGTTTGTCATCGTCTCTGGTTTGGCGTGTGTCAGCAGCTACCTCTGTTCCAAGATCCATCTATAATTTCAGATTCTCAATATTCCCATGTGTATAAAGTCCGTATCCTTGCCTCTGATGGCTTGCTCTAATCCTACCGTGATGATGGCATATCATCATCATCATCCTTCGGCTGCAGAGCAGGCGACCACAGGTTTCTTCCATGCACGACGGTCTTTGGCAAGAGTGACAATCTGTCGTTCTTGAATCATGCCTTCATTTTTCCATAGTAAGCGTTGTATATATGCCAGATGTGCAAGGACGACCAGGTCTCCTTTTGCCATGTGTTGGTGCGTAGGTGGCATACTTTTTAGCAGGCTCTTCATCAGGGAGACGTTCCTGAAGCCATCTTGTTAAGCTTGAATAATAAAACATTGAAAATAATTTGTGCGTAGCGCGCGTTTAACACTAAAATGGTCCGGAAAAACGTTCATGAAGCCATTTTTTTAAAGCTTGAATAATAAAATAATGAATCCAATTCGCTCGAAACGTGCATAAATGGTCCAGAAAAGTTCAAATAAACATTGAAGTTCCCAAAATATTCCTGAGCAATCATGTTTAAACTGTCAGTTTTTTAATCTAAAATGGTCCAGAAAAACGACCCTTAAGTCATTTTTTTATAACTTGAATAAAGAAACATTGAATCTAACTCGCGTGAAGCGGGCAAAAAAGTTTTTTTTCTCCTTAAAATGGCCCAGAAAACGTTCCTGAAACCATGTTGTTAAGCTTGAATAATTAAACATTGAGCACGTTGAAACTAATCCGCGCAAAAATGGCTTCTTTTGAGGGGCATCATCATCATCACTCAGCATCATAATTAGACACTTTCAGCCTCAGGGTTATTCAAAAAAGGTGTGGGGGGGGGGACATCTGCTATTATGCCCCCCCCCCATACTTTGAAAATGTGGGGGAGGGGACGACGTGTCCCCCTGTCCCCCACCCATATGACGTCCCTGGTCTTGGTCATGTCATACCAAGTATCAAACCAAATTTATACTTAACCATTTATATTTCGGTTTAAATTTGTTGGCATATTTTGAACACAATAAATCGTCAAGATCATCAGAGGAGGGTAAATAAGATAATATGGTCACTGGTTGCAACATGTAACACGAGACGAGGGAGATCATTACAATGGTCAGAATTGATCAAATACGTTCAGGCCATAGATATATCATTTGAACGTTTCACGTGGTTTTTATGCACATGCATTGACATGTAAAATAAAGTAGACGTATAATAAAAGCGAATAATTTTCATTTGTAATAAATAATTTCTTATGAGAAACATAGTTAACACCGAATCAATAACAAATAAGATATGTAACACTTTCCACGTTGCTATACGTTTTACCATAATTATACAAACTAATTTTTCAGAAACCTTTCACAATTTTCAAAGTCTATCTCATGGATTACTGAACCAATACTAGGCATGCTTGTACTTATTCTAATGCATTCCTCATGGTGATTCCAAATAATATGGTAATGAAATTAAAGAGTTTTGACATTTTTGAAACATTTTGTGAAATGTTGAAAAATTGTCTGCAGACGCCTTCATGCCGCATGGAAATTGTTAATATAATTATTATCAGTCATATCGTTGTTTGAGCCAGACTCCATCAAAAGAAGATAAATCCTTTTAACTTGGTGATAAATTATACCTTGCGCTTCTATTTTATTTGATTAATATTTCCATTCTTTTCATCTTCTTTTCTCGTTTTTCTTGGTAACTTAACCACGCAGTCTAAAAATAGAACATGGATATAAAAGAGTTGTTTTAACAATATGGTTTATCTGGGAGAGTGGTCAAACAAAAGTTTCCTCTCTTAGAACTCTTGTCAGCATAAATTCCCATCGCGGGACAATCAGTATTGCAAGCTGTGTCGTCACATGGCTGCGAAAGATATTGACATGCCCCCTCTATACTAATGGAGTAGAACTCGAGCGAGCGTCCGTGACTGCATCCGAGCAATTCTATGCCGCATCCCGGTTGGTTTGAGCCACCATTAGGCCAGAAGTCAATGTCACCGCACTGCAAAGGTATGAGAAGATTGAGACCAGTGGCGTAATTAGATGGAGGAAGGTAGGGGAGGTAGGGGAGGCAGGCCTGCCCAGTGATGCCCCAAATAAAATGTCAAACTCTATGTATATACAAAAGATAGTCGGTTGCCCCCCCCCTGATTACAGGTCTGTTCCCTACCACTCACCCGAACATGATTGTGCATCCGAAAGAGACGCTTGAACACGAAAACAACTTGGAGCTGTGGCCTCAACGGCGATCAACAACAATGATCATGATGATCGGATCGGGGAGGAACGGAATGACTTAACACATCAAATCGTTTTAAGGACCACATCTGGGTCAATCCGTGATAATCCCTTATTTGAAAGTTGAAAGTTGGAAAAGGTTTTTGACAAATCTGTTTTGAATAATGGTAAAACAAATAGCCGCGTGGAAAATGTTAAATGGGGGAGTCATTGAGTGAGTAATAGATATTAGAATAGGATCTGTAAGTGACAACATATTCAAACCTAAACGAAATATCTGATATTCGTCTCAGATTCAAAAAGGGGGTCAATGTGGCCGATCATACCCGCCACCCATTTTAGGACTAAATACCCCTGGATATTTACCTGTTCAGCTGTTCCGAAATAATCGATATCAGTATGTATGACGTCAACAAATAAAGCATCCGATTCATCTAAACGACAAACGCGATCTTTACCTTCAAAGTTCGGTTTAGCTGGATCAAGCCCTGAAATGTTACAATCATAGACACGATGAATAATAAACACACGAACCCCCCCTCCAATATTACAAAACCTTCATTCATGAACTAATCATGACAATTCAATGGCTATAAGTTATGGTTTGGTAAATGTTGGAAAATCAATTATGATAGCTAGATATGACTCCTTTGGGAGGAACTTGGGAGGCTTCCGTTGACAAGTAACACATTTTGCATTACGTTCGAGTTACCTGGATATTTTGCCATATATTGTTTGACAGGTTGGGAGGCCAAGCTAGTACTTGCTCCATGAACACAAGCCAGTACCATGCATCTCCAAATAGCAGTCTAAAGTTATGCAAAATGTCTTGTCACATGTTGACTTTCAGCCCCCCATTAGGCTATATTCTAAAAACTAAAATCTGCTCTTTTTCGAAATTTTGAACTTTTGATTTTACAAAATCTGAAATATCACTAATTTTTGTAACATTACAAATTGAAGTTCAAAGTTTGAATTTCTTAACACAACAACAATCAAAAGTCACACTTTGGGCTTCTAGTTCCACCCAGCAAATTATCCAAGGAATGATACCGGACCAACAGCAATAAAACAGGTGGTGTGAAATAAATAAGAGAAATGGTGCAGGAGGGGGATTTTTTATTACCCTGGAAAAGCGTGGCTTTAGAATAGTCTCAAACTTTAAAGGGGATGGAATCGTAGTGTTAACATGATATCTTGTTGCACCCCGGTTGCCTATACCAACCTGAAATCCGTCCAACCTGTCCACCAAGGTATGCCGCAGCAAGCCCGGCTGTCTGCGCTCCAAGACTATGCCCGATCACATGAACATTACGGCCATAGTCGAAACCCGCGCCAATCTCGGAATGCATTCTCTCCAACAATAGATGCAGCTGCTTGGCGACTACGCGGGTGTTCTGGCTGGCTTGTCGGTAGATCGTCCAGAATTTGATGATATCTACCAGGCCGATGTCGGCGCCTGCTGCCCAATCCACCATGATGATATTGTAGCTACCCTGAAAGACACAAGAGCAATGCTTTAATCCATTGAGTTTGAGTAAGAACAGTCAACAACATAACCTGGAAAACATAATATATCCATATCGAGTCCCCGGACCATCGCGTGGACTTAGGTAGAGGAGATCTTGGACAGGGATCCTCGTTGGTTAGGAGACCTTTATATTAGGGTCGCCCCCAGCAAAGCAGCCGTCATTCACAAGAAAGACTAACAATACACATACTACCTAGCGCCTAAGATCCTCTGTCAGGCCATGAAAAGAATAGCTTTTCATGACAAGTTTGGCACATTAGGTCAAAGGTTAGCACATATTAGTCATGCATTCCTGACCGTCCTGAATGATATCACCAGATGCTGCAGGACTACTCCCGATTTTTTAAAAAATCTTCCCCTGCATGTGAGGTAATAATTTACCCCAACCCTCAACCAAGAACGCATCCGCCCCTGCATGTGACGTAATAATTTACCTTAGCCAAGAACGAATCTTTTATATCTTCAACGGCCACACTGTCTGCAGAATTGATAAAACCGTGGATAACAAACTTGGTTTCTATCTTAGGATCAAAACCTGCGTTAAGAAACTCATTTTTTGTCATATCGTACGTTACAGTCGTTCCAGTGCGTTGGGTTTTCGATGTGAACAGCAAGAACTTTGTCCGTATGTCATTCGGTGACTGTGGTAAGAGACTATCGCGCCCTTCACCGCATTCTGCACGATTTAGAAAACATCCAAGCTCGTCGAAACATACGCATGGATCACCTGTAAGGCATGAAAGGAACGGACTACAGTCAACAAAATAGGTAGGCCTAACCCGGGGGGGGGGGGGGGGGGGGGTACTTGGATTTATTTTGGACGGGGGTGTGCAGTTCCAGCCTCAAAACCCATACCCACTTCTAAGGGTAATTTGGCCGGAAAGGGTACCCATGTCTAAGGATTTTTCTTCAAATGTAGACCAATGTCTAAGGGTTTCTAACCCGAGATTTTAAATTTAATGGGTTGAATTCCACGATTCCGGGGTTGAATTTATCGAATTGAATTCAGGTTGATATTGGAAAACGCCCGGAAAAAAGTCGTCAACGATGTGCTCAAATCTGACCCATTGCTAAGGGCTAGTGTCAATAACAGGACCCATGTCTAAGGATTTTTCAGTTGAAAAGCCTACCCATGGCTAAGGATGTCTCATGAAAAAACGACCCACTGGATCTGGAGCGGCACGTCCCCGTATGCCTTACATACGTGACGGGTGCCTAACTGACTGGGTAATAGATGTGCTGATAACTCTAAATGTATAATTCCTACATAAACATATTACATTATATAAGTTGATGTTGAGATATTTCTCCTCTTCAATTTGAGATATTGCACGCTAGGAATGGTTGATTATTGAAGAAGTTACAATCCCAAGTTTAAGGTCAAGTGTGTTTTTCATTTTCACATTTTTTCTTTCCAATACTTTAAGGTCGGATGATTTATATCCCTAAATATAAAATCGCTATGTTTCCTACTTTTTCAGTTATTTATATATATGGTTTTCAAGTGTATAGATTTGGTTTTTATACATCGGATTATCAATTTCAACTCACCATCACACTTTTCAGTCGCTTCCACATCATCCTGCTGAATTGGAGTTCCTGAAATTTAAACAAGCCATGCAAATTCATCTAGAAACAAAATATGATATCTCACGATTGTAGCCGTTTTACTTGACGGGAATGAATACAAACCAAATCCACCACCACGCTTTACGGATCTTACAATGAAAAATAAAATACTTTCCATGCGGCTATTAGTCTTAGCATAGAATTACACATAACAAGGTTTTCCAGAAACTTTTCACAACTTTCAAAGTACACTAGTCCAAAGAGGTTCCTTGCCATTCATTGGAGTTCAAATATTGATGTTCAAATATTTCACATACATATTTAATATAAATTAAACAATTGCATGTCAAAATAAGCAGACAATAATTCTCTATCATGTCTGTATGAAATTAAGATGTACGGCATGGCTGAGCACATTCATTAAGCAATGGTAAGGTTCATATTGTGTTCAATCATTCACATTAACATTTTAATGGAGGGATTATCCAATTTTTTGCAATCTTCTTCCACAGACCTTGCCATTGTCAAGTGAATGGGATCTGCCACGCATGGGTGATCATGTCTAAATTCCATGTTAAGCTGTTAGAGGATTACTTTCTGCTTATTTTGATATACAATTCTATATGGTCATGTGTTTTAAGCTCGCCTCCTTTCGCGTTACACACGGATTTTGGCTTTCGCGACATGATTTTAACTTTACACATTTATATTTGCTTGTATACACCCCTGAGGTAGTAAAAGTATACATTTTCTGAAGGGAAATTGCATGAGTTTTTTAATTTTTAATTTGAGATCCATATATTTTTTATACCTACCCCTCTCATTATTTACTTTACATATTTGAATTCCTCATGAAATTACCCATTAGATGATATATAATTGTCAAAGTTACTACGTCGGTATGGGTAATTATACCGGCTAGTGAATATCTCCAATTTTTATTTTATAAATTTTTAGAATTTTCAGAAATTTGTTTAAGGATGAACCCTTCCCTGATATAAACTGCATTTATGAATTCTTCTAGTTACAAGCTTTCCAAAAATGTATACTTTTGCTATCATAGGTTGAAAACTTTTCCTGTTATAGTCATTTTTATAAATCCGGTAAATTGAGGCTGATTATTCATGTTGACTGTGTAGCGAATAGGAAGAAAGCTGGTGATCATGGTCTTATCCATAATTAATTAGTTGTTACAAATAGTTGACAAGTCTGTTGAACCACATACTTAAAGACTACTAAACATCCTTTAAAATGGGACCAGAATGATGTTTGTAACATTGTGGGATGACTAGTTATTGTAAAAAGAACAAAGATTATCGCCATTATTGGATTATCCCCATTGAGTTTGTACAGGCGACACCCCTTCCAGCGGCACCCCTTCCAGCACCACCCCTGGTCTCCAAACATCAAACAGCTGTATCTCCTTTTCTGTATTAGCTATACCAATGCCATTTTGCAGGAAGATAGCTTGTTATTAGGGCTTTAAAATGATACCAAATTTGTTGAGATAGCTTTTGTGGTTTTGAAAATATTTGAGGAAAATGACAGCATAAAACTAAAAAATGTAACGGCACCACCCTATTGGGAGGCGAGTTCATAACGCGTGACCATATATATTCTATTAGATATTAATTTGAAATATTTGGACTTTACTAAAAAGTGGCAAGGAACTTCTTTGGACGAGTGTATTAGGCCTATCTCAAGAAATACCGAACCGATACTAGACATGTTTTTACATATTTTAATGCATTTCTCTTGGTGATTTCAAATAATATGATGATGAAATTCAATAAATTGACATTATTTTTTTAAACAAATTGTGAACTTTTGAAACGGTCGTCTGCTAACACAACACACCGTCAATTCAGTGTGAAAATGCTATTGAAAATGGTTTACAATTCGAATTCGAAGCATCTATATTTTGCTTCATCCAGTTGAATGATAAAACTAGTGTATACAAATCTTACACTAGTCTATGTCTATGAAAACTGAATGTGATTAATCGAAATGATCATACGTTACAGCCCAACGTAAACCTTTACTACTAAAACAATCAATTGAATAATACTATTGAGATCAAGTCTTTGTTGAGATGTAACCGGGGGGGGGGGGGGGGGGGGGGGGGGGGGGGGGGGGGGGGGGGCAGTCAGGTATAATGTTGTAATCATCCGCGTGAACGAAAGAGCTATAATCCTTTTTAAGGGTCAATTTTTTGTTCCTTTAAGAATCTGCGAGAAAAGTAGAGAGGCGGATCAGCGCACTTATAAAACTCTATTGTATATTTCACGGACATAAATTATGCTAATGAGCTCATTAAATGACGTCACTCGCATCATCGGGGTTACCCGATGATTGAAATACGTTGATTGAAATTCTAGGTCGAGTAAAATGATGTTCTTATTTGTTGTCTGTGAGCTTTTCTGATTTTTTTTCCCGTATTGGAGTATTTTTTATTGAAAATAGACAGTTCAAATTAAACGTTGGTTCCAAGTTCAAATGACAGCACATGTATTAAAGGCGACAGCAACGGCAATATGCAAGCAACATTTGAGAAAAAACGATGCCCGACTTTGCAAGAAAGTGTACGGGGAAGTGTACGGGTGAACATGACAAACCAAAACAGCCTAGTAAATAATCACCTCCGTGGCGCAATTGGTTAGCGCGTTCGGCTGTTAACCGAAAGGTTGGGGGTTCGAGTCCAGCCGGGGGCGTTGTTACTTTTTGCATTTAATGCAGATCGACAAATCACAGTAAAAATATAATATTGACAAAATCACAGACCACTTACACAATCGCATCTGCGCATGCTCCTGTCGTGATCGAAATCTACCACACAAGCAATGGGCGAGTTTTATAAGTGCAGCGGGATGTTAATCACCGATCCTTTTGCGATCCTTTAACAAATAGAAATATGAATCGCGCTATGATGATCGCGCTTAGATCGGTTGAGAGAAAGGGCATGAGCCCTATAATAGTTAAGTTGATTTCGTAATCTTCCGTAAGAATTTACCATCGGCATCTTTCAAGACATTGAATCTGAGAACCGGTTTCTTTGTCAGGAGTTTGATATTTTGTACACGTCTTTGGTGTTGTTGACTGTCCTTTTCGAGTTGCAGTTGTAGTTTCCTGTTAAGCTCAAGGTACTCTGGTAGGTTGTTCTTATATTCTAGACCCTTCGTTAATATATTAACGCATGCTTTCTGATTTACAGTGAACCAATTGATTGGCCCATCAGAGCTCGGTAAGTTGTTGAATTTTGAGAATTTGGTTTTAATCACCCATTTCATAAACCTTGTTTATAACTGTTGGCCTACAGTTACTAACTGTTCACACACTGTATACTTTTTAGTGAAGAAAAAGAAGAAAAAAGAAGAAGAATGGTAGTTACCCAAACTGCACGACACCAATAGAAGTAACAACAGAGCCTCTGTAACCATGTTTCCTGTATGTGGCGGGAGTTTACTTTAGATATAATTTTACAAATAATGCAAAAGCATATCTGAAACCAGACCAAGACTTCTGTGCTATATGTACTTAATATTCTAATCTTGTCTAGTCTTATCAATTATAGCCTCGGATTAATTCATAAGCAAATGTCACGGAAATGATATTTTATGATAAGTTTATCTACTTAGGCTTTAAACCCACACTGTAATGCGTTATATTTGAAAAAGGGAACGCACTATTCTTGCACTATCACGTGACATAGCATAACGGGACATCGGGGGGGGGGGGGGGGGGGCATCACATGTAATCACACGCCATATCTCTGTTATAACATGCCCTGATCACACGACGTTACATATTATTTTGCATTTACTGGAAATAACATCGCATCGAATGACATGACATAGAATCATTATCTCAAGACATACAATATACACGTACCATATAAAGATGAGGGCCCCTTCCCCGCGTTTGTCATCGTCAGTTGGATACCTGTGAGTGTCCGCAGCTGCCAATCGTCTGGTCAGATCAATGGCCATGAAAGTATTACTAGATATCGCTAATACTAACTTTATCTTGGCCTATTCCATCGTGTACACATAAAACAAAAAAGTTTGGCTTTTCATGTCAAAATTCCCTGCAATTAGCATAATATTCTGAGATCGACGAAGATTTCAGACGAATTTGAAGCTAATTTTGTGTAGGTCTAATCTTGAAAATAAAAGTCAACATTTTCGATTTTGTTTTGACAAAAAAGGGTGGAGCTTGAGCAAACAGGAGGGCAATGGTCGTGACTGGGGAGCATCGTGGAGCCATCAATGGTCACTGCGCAGAAATATCTGGTATCTCTGCCAAGTCATATCTGGTGCCAATGCGCATAAATATCTGGTGTCAATGCACAGAAATATCTGGTGTCACTTCACAGAAATATCTGGTGTCACTGCCCAGACATATCTGGTGTCAATGCACTGAGATATCTGGTGTCACTTCACAGAGATATCTGGGGTCACTTCCCAGACATATCTGGTGTCACTGCCATGACATAAATGGTTTAATTTTCACTGCGCAGACGTATCTGGTGTCAATGCGCAGAGATGTATGGTGTCACTTCACAGAAATATCTGGTGTCAATGCGCAGATATATCTGGTGTCAATCTGGACCAAGATATCAAGGCAGACACTCCAGCACACGAGAGGTCTCCATGGAGGCCGACCAAGAAATATTCTACTCCTGAAAAGAGACACAGAGAAACTGAGTTCTTTGGTCTTCTTCGCCATTCTGACAAAGAGTTAGAGTGTTGTCCTATAATATCCCCTCATTGTACATTCAATAGGACACATTTGTAATGCATTCACATTGTATGCACACATCATGGATTAATTAAATGACAATATAAAAGCCTATCACACAAAAAAATGTTTAGAATGTCAAAAACATAATTATGTATTATCACAAAAAGGCTTCAATCCTGAGACTTGGTATATGGGGTATGAATAATTTTAGACAGGCATAAAAACACAATTCTTGTTCAATTCTATTGTTATGCAAAAAATGTTGAGCCCAAATATATTGATTTGTACTTGCAAACTAACTAACTGTCTTTTGTGTAAAGCAAAAATTCCACCACTCCAGCTGGTTAATAGATATGTGAAAAGTGCTATAAACTCATTGTAATCAAAAGGTATGAATAATTGAGGGCTTAACTGTATTATGGTTTAACTCTCCAGACATAATTATATAGCATCACTGCGCAGACGTATCTGGTGCCAACGCACAGAAATATCTGGTGTCACTGCTCAGACGTATCTGGTGTCAATGCACAGAGATATATGGTGTCACTGCGCAGAAACATCTGGTGTCACTGCGCAGAAATATCTGGTGTCACTTCACAGAAATATATGGTGTCACTGCCCAGTAGGGCGGGGCGTAAATCGGGAAGGTATTTTGTTCAAATCGGCCATGGTCAAAATGTATTCCACTTGACCCCACATGATTAAATATGCACTTTAAAAGAAATTCGGATCAAATATGCACTTTATCAATTTTTCGGAGGGGGTCTTCAGACCCCACCACTGCCCTTAATTCCCCTATAGGGGAATACATTGTAAAGTTGCCATATTGGTGTAGCCAAATTATGTTTCGACCTAAAACAAATTGAAACATAATTTTTTCAGCACAATGCATTTCTATAAGGTCCCCATAATGACATACTAAAAGTCCTAAGATATCAGAGTGGTAGAAATATGCCTAATTTGCATAAACTTAAAATGGCTGCTAATTTGGCGGCCATTTTTTATTTATGCAATTTAAGACACACATATTAGGGCAGATATGTATCTGTATGTCCTTTGAGACTTTATACATTCATAAAATAAACACTTCAAAAGAAGTAAGTTCCCCCTTAGGGGTTCCCGTATATTTCCAAAACAATACATTGGAATGAAATGGGGTTTTCAGTCAAATGATTATGGGCTTCATACCAATACTTGACCAAAATTTCAAATCAACAGGTTCTGTCATGCTCGAGTGAGCACGTATTGAATGACGGAATGTCCCATTTCAAAAGTTGCTAAAATAACGTTTAATTTCAAAATTGGCTAAAATAATGTTTAGTAGCGGGAGGATCTTTCCTGGCTGGATAAATGGGGCATGGTTATATACACAATATGGGGACCAAAGATCATAAACACATTTGCATCAGGCAGTGAAAGCCACATTGACTGGCTGATCAACCTTCATCACAGGATATTGCTCATTTTCAAAAGCAACATTCCCTCTTTCAATGCATGTAATTTGAGCATGGAAGCACCAGTTGGGTTAAAATTCTGGTACAACAAGAGTTGGACTTCCATATTGAGTAGCGCGCCTCATCAACACTATGAGAAATCGATGTCGTCAATTGATACGCCAACGTGGTGGATACACACACTACTAAACATTATTTTAACAACTTTTGAAATAAGACATTCTGTCATTCAATACACGCTCACTCAAGCATGACAGAACCTGTTGATTTGAAATTTTGGTCAGGTATTGGTATGAACCTCATAACAATTTGACAGAAAACCCATTTCAACCCAATGTATATTTTTGAAAATATAAGGGAAACCCTAAAGGGGAACTTACTTCTTTTGAAGTGTTTATATGCTGAAGCTATTTAAAGTGCCATAACAAAATCTAAGATAAGAAATAAGTCCAAAACAATGAAAATGCTCAAATTAGCGGCCATTTTAAGTTTATGCAAATTATCAAATTTCTAACACTCCGATATTTTCAGACTTTTAGTAAGTCATTATGGGTACCTTATAGAAATGCATTGAGCTGAAAAAAATATGTATCAATCTGTTCTAGGTCGAAACATAATTTTGCTACACCAATTTGGCAACTTTACCATGTATTCCCCCATAAGGGGATGAAGGGTAGTGGTGGGGTCTGAAGACCCCCTCCGAAAAATTGATAAAGTGCATATTTGATCATGTGGGGTCAAGTGGAATACATTTTGACTATGGCCGATTTGAACAAAATACCTTCCCTATTTACGCCCCGCCCTACTGCCCAGAGATATATGGTGTCCCTTCACTGAGAGATCTGGTGTCACTTCACAGATATCTGGTGTCACTACCCAGACATATTTGGTGTCACTGCACAGAAATATCTGGTATCCCTTTGCAGACAAATCTGGTGTCACAGCCAAGACATATCTGGTTTATTTTTCCAGACATATATGGTATCACTGCGCAGACGTTTCTGGTGTCAATGCACAGAAATATCTGGTGTCACTTCACAGAAATATCTGGTTTTACTGCCCAGACGTATCTGGTGTCACTTCACAGAAATATCTGGTGTCACTGCTCAGACATAGCTGGTGACAATATGCAGAGATATATGGTTTCGCTGCCCAGACATCACAGCAATATCTGGTGTCACTTCACAGATATATCTGGTGTCATACCCAGACATATTATGGTGTCACTGCACATATGTGATGTCACTTTGCAGACATATCTGGTGTCGCTGCCAAGACATATCTGGTTTAACTTTCCAGTCAAGGTATCACTGCGCAGACGTATCTGGTGTCAATGTACAGAAATATCTGGTGTCACTTCACAGAATATCTGGTTTCACTGCCCAGACATATCTGGTTTCACTTCACAGAGATATCTGGTGTCACTGCCGAGACATCTGGTGTCACTGCGCAGAAATATCTGGCGTCACTTCACAGAGATATATGGTGTCACTTCCCAGAGATATATGGTGTCACTTCACCGAGATATCTGGTATCACTTCACAGAGATATCTGGTGTCAGTACCCAGATATATCTGGTGTCACTGCACAGAAAGAACTGGTGTCACTTTGCAGACATATATTGTGTCACTTTGCAGACATATCTGGTTTAACTTTCCAGACATATATGGTATTACTGCGTAGACGTATCTGGTGTCAATGCACAGAAATGTCTGGTGTCAATGCACAGAAATATCTGGTGTCACTTCACAAAAATATCTGGTGTCACTGCCCAGACGTATCTGGTGTCGCTGCCCAGAGATATCTGGTGTCACTGCGCAGACATATCTGGTGTCAATGCACAGAGATACCTGGTGTCACTGCCCATACTTATCTGGTGTCACTGCGCAGACATATCTGGTGTCACTGGCAAGATATATCTGGTGTTACTGCCTGGTGTCAATGCACAGAGATATCTGGTGTCACTAAGCAGACATATCTGGTGTCAATGCACAGAAATATATGGTGTCACTGCGCAGACATATCTGGTGTCAATGCACAGATATCTGGTGTCACTTCACATACATCTGGTATCACAGCCCAGACATATCTGGTGTTAATGCACATAGATATCGGGTGTCACTGCACAGACATATCTGGTATCACTGCACAGACATATGTGTTGTGGTATGGAAAAACCCGTCGGAAGTCGCTAGTGTTAACACTTTCCACGCGGCTATTACTTTACCATATACAAAACAGATTTTTCAGAAACCTTTCCAAACTTTCAAGGTCTACCTCAACGATTACTGAACCAATGCTAGGCATGTTTGTACATATTACAATGCATTTTTCATGGTGATTCCAAATACTGTATGGTAATGGAATTCAATAATTTTGACATTTTTGAAACATTTTGTCAACATTTGGAATGTCGTCTGCAGCCGCCTGCCGCATGGAAAGCGTTAATATTGAGATATCTGGGTCATACCAAAATATTCCTAACAAATGAGTTCCAAGTCAATTTTCCAACTTTGGTCCCAAGATAGAGATTATACCTTGAACTTTAGTCTCCAGGAGTTTTTTTATGCAAAATTCCAGATGTGAAGTTTATTTTAGTACTTTTCTGAACCTTGTTTATCAAATTTCATGTGTAAAATGCTATGTTTACGTAAAATGACATTGTTACCATGGTAACCACTTGTGAATTCCGACAATGCGTTGTAAAGATTTTGAAAGTGAAGAACTTACAATTGTTAATAATATCGCAAAAAACTAGGTTCATATCAAAAGTCCTTTTCATATGACAAGCTATTCTGTGTGATATAACAATGTAGTTTTATTATTATTAGAGCATTTAAAAGATTTTGTGTACACCTTTGAATTGTCAGTTTCAATTTTGAGTGCTGCGTTTAAACTTGCCAACTTTAAAATACTATAACTGTTGTAGTTCTAGGTGGAATTTCTGAAAAATGTAAACAGTCCCATACTCAGTAGAGTATGAAGCTCTCTGCCAAAGAAAAAAAACAAAGTTGCTAGAAAATGACCATGTGAAGGGTTTTCCCATGCCACCACACATATAGGAGGGGCATTCAATAAATACCTGCAACCATTGAAAATCTCTAAACCGTGACACGTGTCAGTAAAATAAACTTATGATACTTATACTGTAAGTTTTACTCTTTTCTCACAGAAAATTTCAACACGTGAGTCATTTTTATCATTACATTTCAGCACTGTGAATACCGTGACCTCAGGGCACTGGTTAGGGAATTAAATGTTACAATGGCGGGATATTTGAAAGACAAGTTTATGGCATGCATTAAGATATGCGTTAACAGGATTAATATTGGCGCATGTTTTGAGTCATCATAATGCTGATTCTTGTCAATTTTCGGTGCCCAGAGACCATGATGTTTACAGTACTGAAATTACATGATAACAATGACCAACATGTTCGACATTTTCTGTGAGAAAGGGGTAAGACTTACAGTTTAAGTATCATTAGTTTATTTTATTGACACATGTCACAATTCAGAGATTGTCAAAGGTTGCAGGTATTTATTGAATGCCCCTCGTATGGTGTCACTGCCCAGAGATATCTGGTGTCACTGCGCAGAAATGACTGGTATCACTGTCACTGCGCAGAGATAAACGGTTCAAAAAAATTAAGTCCCCCTAAATTAGATCACATTTGTTTACATAACTCCACACACAATTGGACGTTTTGAGAAATTGAAATGTATACGAAAAGGGAAAACACTTGGCTACCCATAGAAAGTTTTCCCTTTTCAATATCATGGTTACTTTCCCCGAAATAGTCACATTCCCCCCCCCCCCCCCAAAAAAAAAAAGTGGCACTTTTCAATATCCTATTCAAGAAAGTTACAAATATGTCTCCAGCATTTTAAAAATTCATTTCAAATTGCCTTAATTTTCAAATAAAATGAAAGTTTTTCTTTCTTTAGCTGGTCTTTATTTGAAATAAAAACAGAATGATTTTATCATGCATGAATAGCTAATAATATTGTCCACAATTCACGTCAGTAACTTCCATGCATCGTTGTAAAATGCCACTTTTGGAAAAAATCATTTTGGGGAAATGCAACTAGGAAAATAAACATGGTATTGAAAAGGGAAACTTTGTGTGGGTAGCCAAACGTTTCACTGAGTGTTTCAATCGCTCAAAACGTCCAATTATGTGTGGAGTTATGCAAACATATGTGATTTTTGTTCCCGGGACTCACACCTTTCGGGCAGGACTCAATTTCCCGGGACTCACTCCCACCCTTGATGTATTATTCATAATTTCAAGTCAAGAAAAGAAGAAAAGAAGAAGCAACGAGAGCATCAATGATGCAGAAGCTCAGCTAGCGACAAGCTATAAATTTCATGTATCCATTAGCAGGGGTCGCATTCTGACACGTCTGCGCGTCCTAGACCTCTCACTTTCTTGTAGTGACGCGTCAGATCTCTAATTGGAAAGACTGCGGGTCCCGATCAAAATTGAAGGGACCCCTTAAATTTGACGATGTATGGAAATGGAAACCTTAAGAAATTCTGTAAATTACATATCCATCCTTTGCTCACAATATAAATTCATTAAAACTGTCCGTAAAAATGTAAAATTTTCAAATACCCAAACTTCAGGACCCCTCAATTTTGTTGGGGACCCCTTAAATTTTGTTTTTTTGAAGTCCTACAGGGTCCTGAAAAAAGTCATGAGACCTATTACATTTTTGATCCAGCGCTATCCCTGTCCATTAGTGACAAGCTGTCAATTTCATGTATTGGATAGATTAGGTCCATAATGTATTGGTTGAGCTATGAGGTGTTTTCTTTAAAAATATTTTTAAAACTCAGTAAATCACCCAATTTTATCATTATAAAGTTTTGGATCCAATGTCATTCACACTTGAACAGCTCAAAACATAATAATGTATGCACAAAAATTATCATTTTTTATATGTTTACCGCTTATTTTACAACTTGACCTCAGATGACATTTGACCATAAAAGGTGACCTTAATAGGTGACCTTTGACATATGAATGATTAAATAAATAATTAGACACAAAAAACAATGTAAATAAACCTCAAATACATCATTTTAGGACTCTGATGAGCTTTTACATTGCCTCTAGATTTTATAGTCTGTTATATCCAGTACCCACTGGCATGACTGGCTTGGTAAATTAAATTATGCCTACCTACACTGGCGAATTCTGCAACTTTTCAGCATTTTACTCAGAACTTTCAATGGATATTTCAACTTAATGTGCACTTTTAATTCTGCCGATCCCCAAGGATAGTTTAGGGGGCAATGTCTTGCTACACGTCCCGTAACTCAAGTGCGCATGCTCAAACCAATTAAAATATGTTGTAGCTATACACGATTTATTCTTTATCGTTTAGTAAGTGTACATACTACAATCTCGTTGGTTAACACGTATGAAATCTGATCCATATCGTGTAAACAACAAGTCAAACCACACGATATATTCCCATATCGTCGATTAACTGCGTTACCAGATGGTGCGAAATGATATTACGTGTAAAGCGATTGCTTTGCGTCTGTGGAAGAGTTGCTTAAAATACGAATAAAATGGCGGATGATTTAAATGCAACCGAGTCGATTTCTGTTACATTCTGAGGCCGAAATATACTGCAAAAAGGTCTAACCCACGCCATAAAATAAATGATCTGCATATAACCTAACCAGACATGTTTTGGGCCATATCACATTCGGCATGCGGCCTCATTTGATATGACATGCCAAACCATAGGTATTTTTCCGTATTGTGTGAACATGCAGGGGATAACTAATAGTACGGGACGTGAGGCAAGATATAGCCGTTTAGGGAGTGTTCAGAAATACTTGGGGCCTGGGGGGTGGCCAACTTGCAGTTTTGGGTTTCTGAACTTTTTTGACGTAGCTAGGTTATTCATATTGGGGGCGAGAAATGAGAAAGAACCAACAAGACTTTTGTGAGTCAAGAACTGTGCAATTTTTTTTGACTTTACACCTACTTTTGGAACGATTGAGGTACATTTTTGCCCCGGTGGTTTCAGTCAACATTGACTTTGGGTACGCATGATCGTTCCAAAACTCGCGGAAAAGGGCGGTTTTCTGTATCATGTCCGCGGACATTCCGCGAACATACCATGTCCGGGGACATTCCGCGAACATTTTATGTCCACGATTTTCCTAAATTAGGGGTGCTTTTTGAAGCTATGTCCGCGACAGGGCTGGAAAAGATGCAAGGTTTCCCTGCAAGAGAAATTTGACAAAGTTGGATTTACCGCTGGTTTAGCGGCGGAGGGGGCGGCCCCCCATAGAACCATAAAGGGCACATGCAATGCAAATACAAGTGGTGTGATTTGAGTCAAGTCTACGAGGAGGGACCAGAAAGCATTCAATATATGAAGAGGTATTTTGCAAAAGGGCTATGGTGCATTTTTTCAAAGAATGAGTTTGATATAGAAATGTATAGGGAAAAATCATATGTTTCAAGGAATCAAAGTCATTTTTTTCAAAAAGACCTACATCTCATTGTAAACAGCCATTGAAATTGTTGTTTTGTTGCAAAAGGGCCTGTATCCAGAATTAAATCGGGATATCAGGATTTTTTCATCTGTGTACTTTTGACCATCATAATTCCATGATTCCATTCAATATTATTTAATTATTATATTAAACAGTTGTAATTTTATCTATACCAACACTTCACAACAAGGTCATGGCCGAAATTTTATAATACAGTGTAGCTATTGATATACTGTAAAAGCTGAAATGTTGGCGGCGGTTTTATTTTGGCGAAAATTATGACACGCCAAAATAATGTTTTCAACATTCATGCAGTGCATCCAGAAGGTCACCCACGAAAAAAACAATTCGCGAAATGTCTATGATATCAAAATGTGCGAAAATATCTGTACACGAAAATATTGGCTTTTACAGTAGCACACCTATTGTCTGCTGGTGGATTGACTGATAAACAGTCATTATATTTTCCATTGATATGTTGATTCAGGAGTGTGACAGTAACAATAAGTGTTTGTTTGGGCAAGCTTTTGAAGACAGGCAGTGGTATAAGGCAACAAAGAATAAATGTTTGTTTGTCCATAGAGGTCCAAAAAAGGTAGGGTCTGTAGGTTGGATAATTTTTATTTATTTTATTTTTTAAATATGGATATTGTATTTGGGAATATAAATTTGGCATGAATACTGTGAATGATAGTCATCCAAACACAAAACACATCACTTTGATAGTATGAACTTTTTTTCATGAGTTTGTTAGAATTGAAATCCTGCTCGGACAGATTGTCTGTATAAAGTTGCAATATTGTAGTACTGGTTGCAACACTCGGTCAAAGGGTATTTTTTGTAACAAATTTGCAATGCGCAGATACCGTGAACATGTTGATTGTCGGTCACCGCCATTTATTATGATAGAAAATTTGCAAAAAGTGAAATAACATAGTGGTGATGTTCTGTTAGATATATATACGTGAAAGTATTACTAAACCTATTTTTTCCCGAACTAACAAAAGAAATGTTTTATATTATGTTGAAATCAGCTTACAGCGTACGAAATTAGGAATAAGACGGTCCTTTTGGCCATTTAAATTGCTCAAAAAAAAGTTATTTTAAAAAAATAATAGAAAATAAAAAATAATATGGTCGGCACCAAGGTACACGGTCGGTCGGATGTGGACAAACAAACAAAAAAGTATTCTTGGCCTAAAGGAACTCCTGTTTGTTTTGAATTTGACACAAGCTCAAATAATGATCAACAATTTCTTGATGCACCCCAGGATGCTTCACTTTCATCACATGACCAGATGACCTTCAGTTGTTAATTACTTTAACACATGTGTGACACTGTTTGTTCTGGTGATATTAAGCCCTGCTAATACTGTAGGGGCGCTAAGCATTATGGGGTAAATCAAGAAATCTTCTTTGAATAATGATAGTGATAAATGACTTGCCTTGCATGTGCTTGCTTGACCTGGACGAGTTTCAAGACACCCTAGTTTTTTGGTTAAACCTTTAATAACATTTTAACGCAAGTGAAAAACGTCAGGAAATGCATCTCATATGTTGTATCGTAACATATCTAGAAGATATGCGGAGTCACTTTTTTAAATGTTTTATCTGTTTTGTCTTAATTGCCATTTTCTAGGCCATTTTTACTTCCTAGCGTTTAGAAACTATTGCCATTCACCATGCTATCACTGACCTTTCGAACGTGATAATAAGAAGCCTCATCCTACTGTAGTAGGCTGAGCTAAAAACACACCATATTTCGCATTTGACTTTTCAGACCTGGTCAGGAACTTTCTGTGTTAGGTGTACTCAACAGCATACAGCATTGTATTCAGAATAAATCCATATGATAAACTGTGCTTTTGTACTTTGTATTGTTCAATATTATTAACTTTTTACAATCACATTTCAACAAGTTGGTTCATAAACTAACAAAACTATAATAATTATGTCATACACACTATTCTAATATTAATTGTAAACAAAAAGGTAATGATATTGTAATCTGTTCCAATACAAAACAATTCACACACTTAATAACCTAAAAATATCTAATAATATGATCAGCCCTGGATGCTACCAGGTCCCAGACAGTGACAGCGCCAACATCAAAATTGTTTAGGGGAGGGGGCAGGGGGAAAGGAAAAACAAATTTAAAAAAAAGAGAAAAATTGAAACATGCAAACATTTTGCCTTATGTAACACTAATCATTTCAGACCAATTTGAATTTCAGTGATTGCCCTTTATAATCACAAGCATATGGGCCATTAGGCCACAAAAGCCTCTGATCTACGGGCCAGACCGACTCTTTATAATTTTAATTTTAGTTTTTTCCCCTTCTTGTTTTAAATGTTTGAAAAGTTTTGGGGACAATTTATTAACTGTCGATTTTGCGCAGAAAAAAAAAAAATTGTTGTTGAAAAATTAAAAAATTGTTGAAAGTTCACCCAAAAGTTTGGTAAAAACAATGTCAAATCAAACAAATAAATGCTAGGGCGACCGATCCTACCTGAGAAGGAGAACAAATCTGGGGGACATACAAAATGGGGGAGGGGTAAGATCCACAGGAAGCACATAATAAACACGGCTTTCAATGTCAAAACTGCATGAAATTAGCTTAATTTGGTCCGAAATTAGTCATTTCAGATGCTAATTTCAATAATTTTATTATTGAAAGTCAACATTTTTGATCATTTGACGGACAGAATGTGGAGAGTGAGCTGATGGGGTAGGGAAGGATGGTGAATGGAGAAGAATGAATGGGGGCGAATGATCGTGAATGGGGGGGGGGGGGGGATTGGCACTGCCACTGCTTCAATGTCACATGGAAATAAATCCGTACAACACAATATCACTATCAATGCATCAAAAGTTAAACAATACTTTAGTATACAGCGTGTCCCAAAAAACTGGGTTCAAAAGTTTGCGAGCTTATAACTAAAAGAGTAGGAAACATGGATAGTTCATATTTAGGATATGAAACAAAATATACCTGACCTTAATTAGTTTAACTCTGTGATTAATCCAATATAAACTTTTTGAAATACAAAGATTTTAATAGAGCGTGGTCAACACCCATTTGCCCCACTTTTCAAGGAACACCCCGATGTGTTGCAATTGTGCATTGTTGTGACTTGATCAAAGTTTTGCCTTTGCATTCATTCTTTACAAAGACTTGGGCAGTAAACAAAATTATCTTGGTCATTGCAATAATACAAGTTCATTATTTACATAAACATTAAAACAAAATGTTCTTTGTTATAGTCCGAGTTATTGTTAAGTTCTTTCGGAGAATAAACCCCATGCCGGGAATACTACACATAGCGCACTGTTTAATGCAACGCACAGATGGTTTATTCCTTAAATCGGGACAAATGGGTTCTGACCACGCTCTATTCAAATCTTTGTATTTCAAAAAGTTAACATTGGATTGGTCTCCGAATTTACCCAATTAAGGTCAGGTATATTTTGTTTAATATTCTTAAATATAAACTATCCATGTTTCCTACTTATTCCGTTATAAGCTCGCAAACTTTTAAACCCAGTTTTTTGGGACACGCTGTATATGCAGGTTACAAATCCTGTATACTTTTTCACCAGGGCCGACACATTATTAAATATCACTTGTTATTACTAAACACTTACAGAAAATATAAATAAATAAGTGATATTTTTAATTTTCAATATATAGTTGAGCTGTAATAATTCTACAGTACAATACTATTAGCAAAATAATAAGAAAATAAAACGATGGGCTCTAAATTATCTTTGATATAACAACCGAATACTTTACGCCTTCTATACTAGTAAAGTGCTCAACAAAAGAAAGTCATACATTTTGTTTATGTCCTATACAGTGACTTCCAATTATGTTTTGATCAAACAGGCTAAATAGACGTTTGGATGTATCTTTTAGGCACAATTTGGTACCAAACTCACCACAAAACAACAATGATAAGCCATGGATTAGCCCCATTTAAAGAAAATCGGTGACGTTTAAAAATTCTCATTTTCAACACACTTCGCCGAGAGAAAATGCTGTGTATACATTGCATGGATGACCGCTGGGAATGTCCACACATGCTGCACTACCCATGCATGCCTGACAGTTTGAATTTGAATTAGCCCGTGCAGGGGAAATGTGCAGTGATCACAACGGGACAAATACGGGATATGTGCTTGGTAACTGTCGGTCTTTTCTCCGGCTTAGTGTTTCGAATATGCGAGTTAGGAAATGTCAAACCAGTTGTCCATTAACTGGTGCCAATTATGGCTAATCTTTGTTGTTTTGTGGCAAATCTGGTACTAAATTGTACCAAAACCTGTTTGGTCAAAAAATAACTGGAAGTCGCTCTATAGGACATAAACAAAGTGTATGACTTTCGTTTTTGAGCACTTTAGTGCTACAATTAGCACTGGTAAATGATACGTTGTATCAAAACATCATCACATATAAAACACACTTTGAGATACATTTTATCAAATAATTCTCTAAAACAATCAAATTCTGCACACTTGTGTTCTTTTCTACAATAGTATAGTCCTACACATATGCGACATGATCAAGCGAAATGAGTCGCAAGACGGCAGTTTTGAATTTTGATATTTGTCCATTATTTAAAAGCAGGTGAAAAATTCTACAGTAGGGTCCAAACCCTACTAAAATCGAATTTCTAGTTTTTAAATATTAACAATTGATGATGGCCTATAAGCATGATTCTAGCAGAATCTATGACGAGTTGCAAACAATTTACCAACTGAGAAAACAAAATAAAACATTCAAATTTGTGACCTCTTTTTACCTATATGACTCATTCCGCCTGATCGTGTCACATATTGGCACCATTTTAATTTAGGGAAGCTCCAAAGCAAAGACTTGAGGCCGATGAAGAAATCTTAGCTTATATTGAGCACATTTTTAAATCAACTATTACGGTAGGTGCTATTCAATTGTTAACACATTCCACGCGACTATTAGTTTTACCAGTATACAAAACCGGATTTTACAGAAACCTTTCCTAAATTTCAAAGTCTATTTAAAAATGTCTTGAACCAATACTAGGTATGTTTGTCCTTATGTTAATGCATTTCACATGGCGATTCCAAATATGGTGATGAAATTCAGACGACGATGGTCACGCGAATCCTACATTTTGAATTCGTATTGGAATAACATGTAATCATGAATGTTAATATATCATTTTGAAAAATTCATCATAATTAAAATAATTTTTTCCCAATCCAAAACCGTTAGAGTTGGCTAACCAACTCCATTGTAAATGCTATTTTTAAAATTATTTTCATCGTTAACCGGGCGATGACTGTTTAAAATATTTAAAAATGGCACACCCCCGTTGCCATATAGGAACGCTGAAAATGAGTGACCATCGTCGTCTGATGAAATTCAATAATGTTGACACTTTTGAAACATTTTGTGAAATTTTGGAACTGTCGATTGCAGACGACTGCCGCATGAAAAGTGTTAAGCAAAGGTAGCTAACAGTAGCCTTGGTTAAAGACGTCTCCCTACCTACCCCAACCCAAGACACACAGTCAGTCCCCACCACATCACCTCCCTCCTGCTTCAGATAAGAAACCGATCAGAATGCAAGTATTACACCAAAATGGTCGCACTCTTGCCCACAAATACTGAAGCACTATAATGCTTAATCAATGTTTTTCTACCATTACATACTGACTTGAATAGAGTTGAGACAGCTTTAAATGTGTGAGCAGCTGTGAGGGAGAGGTTGAATCAATAGTGTATAGTATATATCGTCAGCCTGCTTCGATAATTGCCTAACTCATTTTTCAGCGAAATTGAGTTTTTTGCATAAATCATGACCTCATTACATTATGCACATGCTGTAATAATATCCAAGTCATTGACAAATCAAAAGTGTTGATAAATGTACAATTGCAATTCTGCCTAAGTCAGCATTGTGAGTTGGGCATATTGTAATAATTATGTAAAATGTTTAAAATGGGTCATATTAACTCGTATATAGGACTATAACAAGCCACATTTCAGGTATATCCCCAACCTACTTCTATCCAACAGGTACTGCTCCTGTTAGATTTCACCTGTACTAGTCATGGTGCTATTCAACATATCGTCAGCCTGCTTCGATAACTGCCTAATTCACTTGTCCTATTTTTGTTGTTTTCTCAAAACTAGAAAAAATGCGTTAGGCAATTATCGAAGCAGGCTGACGATATAGCCTGGCGAACTGTTGAATCAATAGTGTACATAGTATTAAAAGCCATCTGCTAATGGCATGCGATAACGTTGCAAATAGAATAGGTGTACGATTGCTTATGGACAATGGAGGGATGAGACAGGACCATAAGGACTTCTCTATCAAGTCTTTAAGTCTATGCCTTCTCTATCAGTAGTCAGGCTACCATAATACAAATGAATAACAAATTACAAAAAAGGACGGACGTGGAATGGCACCTAGGATTTGGAACAATATACCAACGCATATTCGCTCAATGTCATCTCTTGGCCAATTTAAGAAGTCTCACAAGACTCATATCTTTAAGTCCGAATATAGTGCCTAATAGATTAGTATCATATTTTTTGGTGGGTGGTAATGATAAATGGTTTGCATAACTTATCTCCAGCTTTGTTTATCTGCTCGTTTTTCTGCTGGTGACGATTGTCCAGGCCCTTTGTCTTTCTGATATGTGATGCGATCTGTGAAAACCCGTCGGATGTCGCAAAATTTGAAATAGGGATTATGGGTAAAATGTTTTTTCTTTTTCTTTTTTTTCTTCCTTTTTAAAGATTTGTTTAGAAAATAATCACCAATACTTTGTGTCACCATCTTTTATGAAATTTCACCTTCAAAAACTTACTTAAGTAACTTTTCTAATTAACCTTATAATTGAACTATGTATCTGTTTTGGCCTGTTTTCATGATTTCTTGTTTTGTAGCTTTTTGTGACATTACTCACAATAATCATTCACTCATATTTTTTGTTGTTGTAGTGATCGTAGAAAAATGATCAAAACAGTTCTGTAATCAGCAGTTTTAGCTTTCTTATGATATAAATATCTCCAATATGAAAAATCCCACCATGTGGCGGGTTTTCACAGATTGCATCACATTTATAAAGCGCACTACACGGGGATGTCACAGTGCGCTGTACACACATTATGTAAGAACCCTAAAAGTTTTTGATGTATTTGTATTTTTCTCTTTGTACAGCACTTTGAGAACTTGTTGTGGGGCGCTTTATACATGTAAGTATTTATATTATTATAATAATAATATCTATTTTGATCTCTCCCCACAATGAGCAGCTCACTAATTGAGTAATTTCTGACTTGGTGTAGGTAGGTAGGTACATCAGGATTTTTCATGAAAATAGATGGAATGATGATTTTCTTCTCACACATCCATATTGGAAAGTATAATAAAACTATACCTACATTTACACGTAACATTTCATGCTCAACTGGGCACTACATCAGACTTCTCCCTATGATTCTGGCCTGATTTCAAATGGCTAAGTCCTGAATGGTACAGACATGCCCTGGGGTGCTCAGTGGTTATTACAAGGGGGTATCACTCGCTTACAAATGCCGAGCTGATTTATCAGATCACTTGCATGGATCCAAATTGAGAAAATATATCTCAGTCATGATTCATGGCTATTTATAATCCTCACGGAGCAAATAAGGACCGTAAATATGTTAGCCAATTGTGTGAAAAGTATACCCTTTTTCCTAATGTTGCTTGTTTTGATACACTATATGTGCCCCAGCTTGAACAACTACCCAAATTACATGATTTGTTGGACAAGCTAGATACCCTCTTTTAATGACCACTGAGCAGCCTGGGCGACATGCATTCATAATCAAGAATGTAGCATTATGACAGTTGAAAACATAGTTAATTTGAACATACTGCAACCTTGTAAGCACCTCTAACTAACAAGGTTGAGAAACGTAGCTTGATTTTCAGGCTTCCAACCATAAGCAAGAGATAGATGTATCAAATTAGGCCAGCAGCACATTAACCCATGTATGTTCACACTTGGGAATCATTAACCCTAACCTATGAGTGCTACAAATTACTATGGCCAAGCCTATCTCCAAGCGCATGTGCGGACGGTTTTTGATGACGTAATCAACCAAGCCTATAGTGAGCGCAGTATACAACACAACAAGTAGCTGAGAGCCGTGGCTTGCCTATGGGGTCCGGAGGGTCCCCAATTCGATCCCCAGTCAAGTCACAGCAATTTATTTGTTGGTTTTCTTCCAAAATTGCGGTTAAAAACCTAGTTGGGGGTTAGGGCTAGATTAAACTTTAAATATCTACTATAGTCCTTACAGTTGTCCAGGCAAATGTGTAAGGGGGAACCATACCAAAAAGACGAGGCTATCATGTGACTAATTAACATAGTAATAAATGTCTAAATTCTGTTTTTCATGGACATAACGGAAAGGTTTACTTAAAATTTAGTGCTCACCTTGTTCTTGACCAATATGCATCTATTATTTGGATGAAATTCAATCCGGTAGCCTTACACAGAAAAACAAAATTACCAAATTGACCATGTGATTTATTTTTTTCAAGATGGCCGACAAAGTTGATTTTGTGTTTTACTCCTGCTTTACTTGCTAGTCGTAAATAAAAAAATCCAATGCGACTTTTCTGAACACTTTTGCTAGCTCTTTTTTGTTGTAGCAATGCCATGAATAGATAGAGAACATTCAGAGGATTTTCAGGTGACTAAATTTAAAATTTAGTCTAAAATGGTTTACCCGAGACCAACCATAGGTTGGTATCTATCGAAACTACTAGTCTACAGCTATGTAAAATCAAATTGGTGTGACTGATGTAATCTGATTATGAGCCTAATCATGGTAACACAGTGGGCTACCAGGGAAGACAGAACATGCATTGGCAAGACTCAAACAATATTATATAGGTGGGCTTCATGGACAGATATTGATCGGACAAACGATCAAAACCAAGGCTGTTTGTTGAAGTTGGTCAACCAAGTGTCTTTCATCAAGGTAGATGCCAGTCGAAGTATCTGTTTATGGAACACTATAGACACTGTCATATACACTATGGACATAGTTCAAGCTATTTCACGCGAGCATGTTTTGATGTTGTATGCGGAGCTGTGTCCAAATGCATGAGATGCTCAAACAACTATGCATGCATGCGCGTAATGATTTCATAATATGAGACCTGTCACCACAAAATGAGCTTTTTAAGTCAACGATGTGCATAAGGAGATATGGATTATAAACATGCCAACAATCAATAGAAAACGAAGGAATTTTGAAACGTCATTTTGTTTTCTGAAAGAGAAAACATTGAGCAACTATATGACATGTTGCGATCAATTTAAAGCTTGTTCTCTGAGGATTTTAAGTTTGGACAAATCCGAATACAAAATACCCGACTTGACTTTCATTATGTGATGACAGGTCTCATATAGTCTTATAAAACAAGAAATGTAATGGTCCCCTGTCTATATGACCCATGGATCAAGTAATTTGATTGGTTTGTCATCTATACATTTTTCATCAGACAGCTTATCACCCACCATCTGTTTGTCTTATATAACAAGTATTTTGGTTGATTAGCTCTTAGTCTTGGCATCTTTTTTGGCTTTCCATACCATCAGCTCCATACAACTCTTGGCTTCCCCATACTGTCATGACCAGTTTATATATATAAGACAATCTATTTGATTGGTTCACCATATGTTTGTCTTATATAACAGGTATTTTGATTGGTTGATTATCTCTTAGTCTTGCCATCTTGTTTGGCTTTACATATCATCAGCTCCATACAACTCTTGGCATCCTCCATACTGTCATGACAAGTCATAAGACAACCTATTTGATTGGTTCACCATATGTTTGTCTTATATAACAGGTATTTTGATTGGTTGATTATCTCTTCGTCTTGGCATCTTGTTTGGCTTTCCATATCATCAACTCCATACAACTCTTAGCATCCTCCATCATATGACCAGTTATAAGACAATATATTTGATTTGGTCACCATCTGCTTGTCTTATAAAACAAGTATTTTGATTGGTTGATTATCTCTTATTCTTGGAATCTTGTTTAACTTTCCATACCATCAGCTCCATACAACTCTTGGCATCCTCCATACTGTCATGACCTCCAACTAGATAAAAAATTAAACAGATACAAAGTTATAGCTGCATCGGTTTCTACGAATATATACAGTGTGTCCAACAAAAATTGGGTCAAAAATGGGCAACTTGATTATATTGTCAACTTAAACCCTTATCCTCTGAGTATAACGACCTCCACAGCAGAGTTCATGATACCGGTGTCGCGTCACGAAATGCTCCACACTTTTGAAGTATTCCTATTCAATTGTACAAATGTGTAGCTAAAAGTGCGATGCAAGAAGATTCCCTACTTGATATTTGATCATGTTCCATCAAAGCCAAACCTATAAAGATTTCGTTTATCTTCAAATAACTAAAAAAAGTATCGGCAGTTCATTTTGTTTTTGTCAGAGTTTAACACCGTATTGCTTTACACGCACGTGCGCAGAAGTCTTACTGTCGGTTTAAAATTAAAAAAATGGCGGTTTCTGCGCACATCGGAGCAAATTTATAATCATGACGTCACTTTTGATGCTAGTCTTGTTCCCGTGCCGCAGAGTGTTACGAAAAGGCGAATTGAAAAGGCGCCAACAAAAATGACTTGGAATAAAACTAATGATGCACCACGGACACAAGGAAATTCTTTGAATGAATCAATAACAAAATGGCGTTTAGTAAGAAGATGATGTAAACAATTATGAAATCCATCATGACTCGTGAGCGAAATAATGCCTGTATTTCCTTTTGTTTTATTACTAAAATGTGACCTGTGTTAGTTCAAATTGTAAAATCTACATTTGTAGATCGTGTACATGTTACATGTCCTGTATTTACACGGTTGAACCGTGTTACGTGCGCATGCCAGATTATGTAGAACGTGCAAAGTTGATGAAATATTAATTTTATTACTAGAAAAAGAGTGCTACAAAATTTGTGAATTGCTACACAAAACTAATAGTGCATCACACTTTTTGCTACACAAAAAAAATGCTGGAAATTGAACGCTGCTCCACAGCAACATTTTGAAGCATTTATACTGGAACTATACGTTAGACAAGTAGGTATATTTTATGAACTTTTCTGTAGGTAAACAATAAACTCTTACACAGATCTTTAAAGGCGCACACAGAGTCTGATGACTCGCATATGTTTCGGAGGTGGTCTGTGATGACTCCCAGTCAACTTCAAATTGAAATAGTCTATATTAGGAATAACAATTTGATATCTTACCATCATTTTGGATAATTCTCTTTAGAAACTCAGCCATAAGTGTTCTCAAGGCTCTTTTGTATGGCAATCCCATCTTGTGAGGAAATACAATAGCTGTGTCTACTACAGTGTTATGAATCAACTGTAAATAAAAACAAAATAATAATAATAATAATAAATACCAACACTTTGGATTCATAGCACACACTTAACCATCCTACGGGACACTCCAGATGCGATTGCCAATATTATTACTTGCCATTAGGAAGTCGTAAGAAATAAGAAAACCAAAGAATTATGGAATACGCCAAAACAGAATAAAACATTTCATACATACTTTTTGGTTTTGTTTTTCTATTCAGTCCTTCGCATTTTAAATAAAAAACATGATTTTTGGGTCATCTCTTCCTTTAACAGTCGTACTTTTCATGATTTCTCTCTAAACTGTGGCCAATCATTCATATAGTAAAGCCCTCTTCAGGAGTATATATAATCATTTGAAAATATGTCAGTTTTCCCCCCTGGCACTACCTTTCTTCCCTAGTACAAGGTAACACCTCTCCCTCTTGTCCCCTTTTATCCAACCTCTTTTTGGCCATTTTCTCCACCCTTACCCTTTTTTTCTTTCCTCACTTTTTCCCTCTTTCTTCTTTCACATTTGCCTGAGTTTCTTCCCCATTTCCCCCTAAAATGTTGAGTTTGTTTCCTTATTCTGAAAGCAAGGCATTTTCAAGTATATGTGACCCGTCACATGAAAACAATCCAATGTCTGATTTTAAAATCATCAAAACATGCAAAAATCAAGCTTTAAATTGATACCTTAAGAATCAGGAAATATGATGATAGAAGCTAAGCATTTCCCTTTAAATTTCTTCATATTTTCAAGACATTTAAGTTCATATCTAGAAACTAGAAAAACCGACATGATGTATGTTTGATATACGATAAACCCTCTTTCATACCTTCAGTGAACGTAGATCGCTCTCTAAGCTGTGTCCAATCAGTATGGTTTCACTGCTAAATAGATTGAGTAATACAGCTTGTACATGCTGCAGCCTGGTGTTAACAGACTCAAGGTCTTCCTCGGTTATGCCACTAAATCTGAAATAGAAAAGTTGATAAATCAAAACATAGCTTTACACCAAAGGAGATTTTAAGGATATCCCATATTGCATTGTGGGAGCACCAGCCAACTAAAGCTTTTTCACATGATGCATTTGAGGAGCTTTTAAGTTTTAGAAATAAGAAAAAGGAACACTGAGAACTAATTTAATAATTGATGTAAACTAGAATCTAAGAGCTCCAACGATGAATGCACTATGACGCCATGATTTTATGAATATGTCTATGGGAACCGAGATGAATTGGAGACCAGATTAAGGGCATTTTGCAAAACGCAATGCGATGTGGTGGTGTCTTTAAAATCTTATTTGGCTTTACACTACACATTAGTGAAGCAAGACTGTCATCGGATTGTACATTGCAGGTGTTTGCAGTAGGACTCTGCATTGCTTGTTGGGGCGCCATCTTTTGTTGACATTTTGCCATGCATGTTTCAAAATGGCGACGTGGTAAACACAGAGAAATTAAGAAACAGAATCAGAAGGTTTAAAAAAGATCTGTATTATTCGAGACCTGTCATCACAAAATGAGGGTTAATTAAGTTGGACATTTAATTTTCAGGTTTGTCCAGATTCAAAATACTCAAAAAAGGAGCTTTAAAACGGTACATAATTGCTTAATGTTTTCACTGTCAAAATTCAAATTGAAGATTTGCAAAATTCCTTTGTTTTCTATTGATTTTTGTTGACCATATCTTCTAATGCACACTGGCAACTTAAAGGTATTATACAGTCCTCAAAATAAGTAACTGACCAGGTAATTAATATGCTCTCAATTCCAAAAATATAGCTCTAACGTAAAAATATTAAATTATAAAGTTGTAAGGAAATCTCTTTTCTTCAATTTGAAATATTACACGTGAAGATTGAATGAATATTAATTCAGTTATGAGTTCAAAACCACAGCCAAGTCAGTTTTTCATTTTAACATTTTGTTCGTCGACACGCAGCCTCGGACTAGCAACAGGCAGATTATTGATTAACTGGTAGCGATAACTCACGGGTTGATAGTTAAATGAGGATTGGGGATGCTTCAATTGATCAATGCAGCCCATACAAATACCTGTCACACGGTCCTGCGTGTTCAAAACCTAAGTGTTAAAATGAGAAACTGACTTGGCTTTGGTTTTGGACTCATATCTGATTTAATATTCATTCAATCTTCATGTGTAATATCTCAAATTGAAGCAAAGCGATTTCCTGACAACTTTATAATTTAATATTTGTACGTAGGAGCTACAGTTTTGGAATTATGAGTATATTTATTAGCTGGTCAGTTACTTATTTTGAGGACTGTATATGTTCCGATCACTTTTTTGGGGTTATGAATTTTTGTTCACATCAAGATATTTTGATATCAGAAGAATCCCCATATTTTTCTCATATGTCTGAAAAATGTTAGGGGCCAGAAATGTTCCATTTAGAAATTATAGGCTAAAAATGTGGTGAATTACTGCCCAAGGTGGTTAACCACCAGCCAGTTTGTGTACTACTCAATGGGCAAATGTTTTGTGACCTTGTGCTTCTAAAATATGAACTATTGGAGTTATGCAACTCAAACTTTGGAATGCTACAATTTTAAGGATGACCTTTCATGTAAAATAGAAAACATCAAGTTGATAATCTGGCCAGCAATCAGAACATCTAGCTTTAACACTCATTATGTGGTAACAGGTCTCATTTGTTCTTGCTAGTCTGAACTTTTTATAAAGACTGTTTAATTTGGCTGAAATCGTATTAATGACAGGCCTGTAAATAAATATGGCATACCTTGTATTATGGTCTACAACTGGATTGTCAGGTTTAACAAAGCTGTCATACACTTGGTTGAGTTTATCATCTATTACTGTGATCCTTGTTAGCTCCATACCTCTAGATGTGTAACACTGTAAAGAGAAAACAATACTGTAAAATAAGATATGTTCGCAAGTTCAAAATTTTAGGAATCAGTCATCAAACTGGCCTAATTCATGGCATGAACATTTCGCGAATGTAAACTTTGGAGGTACGTAGATTGTAGATTGGAAATATTTGAGGCATGACATTTTTCTGAGTAAGTGCTCCTCACAAACATTTCTGGTTTTATAGTATATGGGGGCATTGAATTGGGGCATAGATTAACACAACATGATGAACAAGTGGGTATTTTCTATTGAAATTATGCGTGTATCGGACCAACGTCGTTCAAGTACACAAGCCTATGGTTTCTTTCGCCCGGTCATCAAATAACTTCTCAACATCCATAAATAATATGCCACTCTCAATCCCAGAGGCGTAAAATATGTAGGTATCAATTTCAAAAGATGTACTATTGTCTGTTGCGCTCATGAGTTTGAGTTTAGGTGTAATACAAAACTGGGTGAAATAGTGTTATATCAATAGTATCAGTGAATATGTGTATTATGTTTCAAATATTAGAAGTATTTTAAATTTCCCCATTACTTTTTTTATCAAACTATTTTTATGCATCACATAAGCTAGTATTAGATATCAAATTCAATACCCACACTGTTTATTTTACCAGGCTTTTCAAATCTGCTAAATGCTAGTCAGACAGGTGTGGGCGAAACTGACAAAGTACCAGCTCCACACAACATTTCAATAGAGATAAGTATCCTTCTATTGAAGATCTATGATTAGGGTTTAGAAAATTAGTAAATTGGTGAGAAATATAAACTTGATATTTTGGCAGCTTCTGTTACATATTGAGGGTCACCCTCTCACTTTACACTGGCCAATGAGAAATCAATAATTATATGGTCTTGATTTTTATGACTGCCATACATTGCTCAGTACAAGTCATTTCCAACTTGATTTCCATTAAAAGCTGCATATCAGATAATCATTATATTCCTATATAAGGGTACCCAAAACCTAGACCAAATTTCCAACTTGATTTCCATTTAAAGGTGCATATCAGATATAATCATTATATTCCTATATAAGGGTACCCCAAACCTAGACCCAATTTCCAACTTGATTTCCATTAAAAGCTGCATATCAGATAATCATTATATTCCTATATACGGGTACCCCAAACCTAGACCAAATTTCCAACTTGATTTTCATCTAAAGATGCATATCAGTTAATCATTATATTCCTATATACGGGTACCCCAAACCTAGACCAAATTGAATTCCATTTATACCTGCATTTCAGATAATCATTATATTCCTATATTACATAAGGGTACACTAAACCTAGACCAAATTTTGCCAATAAAAGATTGTTTTAAGATTTTTTAAAGATTTTTTTAATATTTCAACACTATTTCTACCTATCTCCCGGTTGAGAGCCTCTCATAATTGATGGTAATGAGGTGGAATTGGTTTCAAAATTCAACTTTCTTGGATCCCTAATCACCAAAGAGGGTGGTTGCAGCCAAGAGATTAGACACCGTTTAGCAATGGCTAGATCAGCAATGATCAACCTAAGTAAGATCTGGGCTGACAGAGGAATAACCAGAGCAACAAAAACCAGGCTTGTCCAATCCCTTGTATTTCCAATTGCCATGTATGCGTGTGAGACGTGGACCCTAACCAAAGCTGACAAAACAGAATAGCTGCTTTAGAGATGTGGTGTTGGAGGCGTATGCTTCGTATCGTATGGACAATGAGAAGGACCAATGCCAGTATAATTGAAGAAATAGGGGTGTCTAAACGACTTCTTCATGCTATCAACACCCAAATACAAAGATGATCATGCAAGGCATGATTGAAGGGAAGCGCAAGAGAGGCAGACCTCGTTCCCGGTGGATTGACCAAATAAAGTTGATTACTGGACACCCGCTCCGTGATTGTTACTCCTTTGCTAAAAATCGCTATTTGTGGCGTAGTATCTGTAAGGTCACGAGCTGTCAGTCATGACAGGACCGAACCAACCAACCTCCCGGTTGATAAATGTGTGTAAAAGCCAACAAAACCCAGAAAACCAGCTCGGGTTTGTGCTCCACGTACAAGAAAGAAAATGCAACTAGAATATTGTTTTTATTTAGTCTCATTCGCTCCATCGTTGTCTCTAATTCAGCATACAATACAATATGTGGATATTCCATACTTTCAAGCAGTTTCTGTTATAGAATCAAGGGTGAATATTTTGTCATGAATGTGTATTTCAAGAAAATATTCACCATTGGGTAGAAAATACAGCCAGTATGTATTTTTCCTTAGTATCTTCACTCATGTTGACTGAAATAATAGGTATAAAATGGTTGATTTGGTATACTAAAAAACCAAAGCTGCTGTAATGAGGCTTCGCCAATTTGGAACTGATCAAACTATATAGTATGCTGTCCCAAACGCACCTCAATTTATAAACTGCATTTCCTAGAGTTGCATAATGTTAAATACTTACCATTTCACAATCTAACGCATACACACCCGGATTACCATCAGCTGGCGGTGATTTTACATGTGTCTTCATAAAACCAGTCAGATTGGTAGTCTTGTCCTCGGTTACATGGAGCTGTGGACATTAGAAAACAAAATTCAAACATTTGTTTATTGATTATTTGAAAAGCCTGCATCTTATAATCAATTGATTTGGTATTTCGATTGGAGAGGCTTGCATTATTAAATGGGCATTGAGAGATACGTATGGGAGTGTGCCCTCAATTATCTTGGAAATAAGTTTTTTTTGCATCAAAGTAATACTTAAGCATATACCAACTACCATCTGAAACAGTTTACTAACATACGCCGTTTATACCCGTTTATCATATTAAAATCTCATGATTTTCTTATATCGAAACTAGGTGCTGAACTCGGAAGTTATGCTATCGTTTTACCTGCGGACTTTCGCGGCAAATCTCAACCCGGAAGTGCCTTTATTTGCTTATTTGGCATGAACGCGATGTTGGAATTGTATGACATTTTGGATATGGGCTATGTTGATGATTATCTTTACTTTATTTGCTCATTTAGTATATCGATACATCTATCAATGCCCCTTTAAATCCTCTCATCAAACTCTGCATATGCCCAAAGTGCAAGAATAAATGCAGCGCAAAATATGCCTCATTTAGGCAACATAAAACAACCCTGTTCTACGGGCCCGACCTACCCATTTTTTGAATTTTGTGAAAATATTTGATTTTTAAAGAATTGTTGTTGAAAAAGGACCAACATTTCATGAAATTCGTGGGGAAAAAACACACAAAAAACAGACCGACCCTACCTGAGAGGTCCGTTTGCCTGTAGAAGAGACCCACCCTGCGTTGCCTTACATTATTGATATAAAGTGATAGCCTTACCTTAGCAACACAACATCCTTTAGATTCTGAGTCTCCAGAGCAGCAGTTAAAGCGATGGTCAACCATTCCGCCAACTTTTTGTCTCCATAGTTTTCCCCAATGAAATGTACACACATCTCTTGTGATGTAGTGACCGTCAGGACGACGTAGAAAGCTCTTGCCGCATCTACAACAGACATTCTGATTGGCTGGGGAAGACATGAGATATGAGAGAGTCATTGTGATTGGTTAATGGATATACAGTCCTCAAAATAAGTAACTGACCAGGTAATAAATATGCTCTCAACTCCAAAACTATAACGCCTACGTAAAAATATTAGACAATAAAGGTGTAAGGAAATTTCTTGTCTTTAATTTGAGATATTACACGCGAAGATTGAATGAATATTAACTCAGTTATGTGCCCTAAACCAAAACAAAGTCCGTTTTTCATTTTAACATTTCGTTCGTCTACACGCAGCCTAGGACTAGTAACAGGCAGATTATTGATTAACTTGTAGCAACAACTCACTCACTGGTCGATAGTAACACGGGGATTGGGGATGCATCAATTGATCAATGCAACCCATACACATACCTGTCACACGTGTTCAAATCCCAAGTGTTAAAATGTAAACTGCACTTTGTTTGATCCTTTTCAATGTCGCATTCTTAATTATTAACCGATCTCAATGAATAATGTATCAACTTAAAGAAGAGAAATTTATTTACAACTTTATTATTTAATATTTTTATGTAGGAGCTATAGTTTTGGAGTTAAGAGTATATTAATTACCTGGTCAGTTACTTATTTTGAGGACTGTAGAGTCATTGCAAGCAGGGGTCGCATTCTGACGCGTCCTAGACCTCTCACTTTCTAATAGTGACGCGTCAGGTTTCAAATTGGAAAGACTTGCGGGTCCCGATCAAAATTGAAGGGACCCCTTACATTTGACGATGTGTGGAAATGGAAACCTTAAGAAATTCTGTAGATTACATAGTACATATCCATCCTTTGCTCACAATATAAATTCATTAAAACTGCCCGTAATAAAGTAAATTTTTTAAATACCCAAATTTCAGGACCTCTCAATTTCTTGGGGGACCCCTTGAATTTGTTTTTTGAAGTCCTACGGGGTCCTGAAAAATGTCATGGGACCTCTCACATTTTGGATCCAGTGCTATCCCTGATTGCAAGTGGTTAAAAATGACAAGGATATAAATGCACTATTCTTGTTTTTCAAGGGCCAAGGACATGAGGCTGGTCCGTTACACCCCAATATCTCTTGAATTGAGATGTAGGGACCGCCAGGACGACGTAAACAGCTCTCGCCACATCTACAACAGACAGGCTAATATGTGGTGAATTACAGCCAAAGGTGGTTAACCACCAGCCAGTTTGTGTACTACTCAATGGGCAAAATTCCTGTGGCCTTGTGCTTCTAAAATTAGAACCATTGTTATGCGAGTTATGCAACTTAAACTTTGGAATGTGACAATTTTAAGGATGATGTTTGTAAAATAGAAAAAATCAGTTGAAAATCGGGCCAGCAATCAGAACATCTATCTTTAAGCTCATCGTACCGTATCAATTTTTTTAGAATAAACTTGATAAAAATGAGTTGATGAGGAACAGATCTCATCAAATAAAAGAATTATGTAACAAAGTACTCACAGTCTGCTGTTTTAGGTGCCTTGTTCGTACCGTCATCCTTTATCGTAATCTGTCCAGGGATGTCTGTTGCTTTCGGGTATTTGTTATCCCACAACTGTTCAGCACTCAACATGTATGGTTGTAATCTGTCGTACAAACTCTTGCCTACAGGAGGAAACCAATTGAAATTTTCAATACACATATTAAAGGTGGGCCTGATCTATTTCAATTTTCTCCACCAAAATGGAGATTTTGGAATCAGAAGACAGTCCATATATGTGTCTTATTAACCTGCAATTGTTTTTGACCGAGACATGTTTCCTTAAGATGCTATATAAGTTAAAAGAACTGTGAATTACTTCCGAAAGTGTCAAACCACCCTAGAGGTTTGTGTACTGTTCAAAGGGTATTAAGAAGTGTATAGTTGCTTCTATCATAAAAAAATCACTGGAACAATGTACATACATTGTGATTCCAATTTCGGAATGCGACTGTATTTATTGATGCATCTTCATGTAGAATAGTATTAACACCATATGAGGGTAAGTTGGGTGTCTGTCAGGCATTTCCCCCAACAATTTTACAAGAAATGTTGGTGAATTTCAAACAGATTTTATTTATTTTATTTTTTAAAACGTTAAAAATAAGAGAAGAAAAAAAGGGGAAAAGAGGGAAAAACATGTTATTTGGGCCTGGAGGTTTTACCCCCTTACCTTGGAATGTTCCTGGATCCCCTATCTGTCTTGATGCCGCAGACCTGTTTAGTGTGTATGAATGTTGTGTAGCGGCTTTACCACCAAGCACCGCCGAGTGAGACACGGCATTCTTTGGCGGTGGAGATGAAGGCACGGTCGGCTTGGATGGATCGGCGCGGGCTGTGCGAAGCTTCTTGAGGTTGTTGATGCTGAGATTGAGGTAGATGGCTTTTGTACTTGCTCGATCATAGACTACTTTTTCTTCTCTTAGACCCTGTCAATGAAACAAAAAATGAGAAAAGATATCATTATCAATTATCAATACAGAGTGTCCCAGAATTATTTATACCGAGAAAGATGCATTAATTTAGCGACGAATACCATTGTTATTGTGGTCAAGTTAACAGAGTCAGTGTAAAAAACATGTTCCCCATTATATTGCAGGCATTAGACTTAAACCGGCAATGTTGTTTTAAAGGTAGATGACCCGATCACATTTTCGTAACACAGAATTATTTCAAACATACGGAGATTTTCATATCATATGAAAGCTCGTATTTTTCTCATCATCATACTGAAATTTGACGGCCTAAATCGGTATAATTACGGAGAAATCGATGAAATAACGTTGAATTACCGCGAATGGTGGTAACCACCGATATAGTTTGTGTACTACTCAATGGGTACAGTTCACAGCATCTTGTGCGTCTAAAATAAGAACCATTAGAGCTATGCAACTCAAACTTTGGAACACAACTTTTTTAAGGATGACCTTTCATGTAGAATAGAAAACTTCAAGTTGAAAATCGGAATGTGATCGGGTCATCTTCCTTTAATATTTGTATTATTTTTTCAAACACTGTATAAATCATTCTGGGACACCCTGTACATTAAGCTTCAAGGTTAGGCAGCAATGAAAAACTATAGTTCATCCAACATAAGATGAAACATGATCTTTTATGATATATTTATTTGTGAAAGGTCATCATAATCCTCTCCATGTTACACTGAACAGACTATAAGTTCTATAGTTTATTCGCCATAACATAGAGCATGATCTTTGTTACTGTCCATTAATTTTGCATCATATTCTTTTGCAGGGATGTTCCTTCTTACGTTGAACAGACTATAGTTCCTATCGCTTTTACGATAGGTGCTAAAAATATTATTTTGAATGACCAAAGGTACAACTGTACAAGTTCCCACGAACATTGAACTGAGAACAATGTAGCTCTTTGCTCTGTATCTATGCTATTAATGTCAACTTTCCTCCCACGGACTGATTGTGAGGTAGTTCATAACTTATTTCACAGCCCTGTTTTAGATAAATTGCTCCCTGCTTTCCCAAAATAGTTCCATATTAAAATCCAGCAAATATCATTTGGGAATGTTCTTCTAGGCTCACGTTACGGTCAAGCCAAGCACATTTTGCTATCAGTCTTTACATATCACAATGATAAACATATTACTTACTTCATCAAACGCCTCCTGTTCAGTAGCACATGTCTTTAAGAATTCATCAATGAACAGATTCAGATAACGCTGTCGTACATTGGATGGTACTTTGGTGCCAAATGCTATAGGAATTACTGGTCTGGGAGTTACCTAATATGAGATAGAGAAACAATGGTGGATAGATCCATAATTTAATAGATCGGCCGATCCCGATATTTATGAATTACGATGCGGCATGGCAATTATCAATTTCAGGTCAAACTCCCGAGAAACACACTGTCAATCAACAAAAATAACACCTTCAAAAAGCTTACAACTTTAGACCTATCAGCTGGCCCCAGCCATTCATAAAATAATGCAATGTAAATAAAGCGACGCAATAGTCCGCATGCACAATAGCGATTCAGGGGTGGCAATTATTGATCCCCTCGAAGGAAATCAAAGTAAACCCAATTTACAAATTACGATTTAAGATAATGTTTTTACTTTCTAGAAATAAATTGTAAATTCCTAAATTTTAAAAAATGATGGCTCAGTTCATCGGATCGTTATTAAAGTGAGTGGGATTTTTGCAGATCCAGATCCGATCCAGCAAATATTGGCCCATCACTAATCATTCTACCAGCTGGCACCAATGGAAATCAAAGACAGTTTCCCATCATTGCCACTACCACAAATAAAATCCCACAGCTGACACCAAGGTGGGAGTTGGGTTGTCTTTTCCGTCATTAAAGGTGGGTGACCTGATGTCTGCCCACATTTTTCATGTAGTAGTTTACTTTCTTACATGAAGGTTCATTGTACAGTCATATTCCAAAATATGACAAATTTCTCTGGTGGATTTTTTGCTTGATTGAAGCAAAAAATAGTTTCACATTTCCTGCAAGGTGGTTTTAAACTTTTGGTAATTAAAGGTAGGAACTCCAATTGCTGGACCAATTTCCAACTTGATGTGTTCTACTCTACATGAAGGATCATCCTTAAAATAAGTCATATTCCAAAGTTTGAGTTGCATGACTCCAATGGTTCTTATTTTTAGAAGCACAAGGTGAAATGAACGTAGCCCATTGAGTAGTACACAAACTGGCCGGGTGCTGCATGTTGGCCTTTAATGTCTAACTCTAAATGGAACAATATATGGGTTTTATTCTGATCAAAATATTTTGATGTGAAAAAAAGGTTACATGATCGTAACATAATACACTACTTTTTTACTCACAGCATCCCAAATTTAGCAGTCCTAAAGATTTGCAGGGGGCGGTAGTGAGATAATACAATCTCAATTTTAATGGGAAAAAGTGAATTTGATCCGGCCACTGACCTTTTAAAATGTAATTACAAATAAAATCTTTAACAGACAAGGTAAAGAAATTAACTTCTTTGTGCTTGTGCTTATCTACTCTTTCTCATCTATCTTGCCATTCGTTTAACATTTTGTACAAATGCACTATTCCCTTGAAATTTAAAGCGAAATTCTAATCCCATTTACTTTACGGCACTCGCGATGTTTATCGAAATCGGCGCCATGTTTGATTTAAATGAATAGTCTCATATTAATATTTTCGTTAGTTCGTAATGGTGTGCGTAGCGTATATAGATGTTTGTTATTTTGCGGTGGGGTATGAGACTAATCAGGACCGCGATACGATCCCGAAATGTCTAAAAAAAATTCTGCCATTGCAGTTACACGGCGGAGAATTATGATTAAATAATGGAATCATTTAGCATTTTCATGTTTTAAAAAGTGGCTGGAAAGAAAGATGAGGACTTTATGAAGGTAGGGAGTCCGGCACTTTTTGCATTTTTTTACCAAAACCCAACAAGTTTGGTATCATTGGAAAGAGGATCAAAAAAGAAATTCAACAGTGCTTGTTTCACCTCTGTAGCTTGTAGTATGGCGGAGTTATGTTAATTTAACCTTCGGCCGACACCCGTTTTCATTCTGTCAAAATCATGCCGTAAAAGGTTGAGGAAATAGGCGACTTATTATTAAAAAATTGGTTTAAATTTGAAATTGGAGATGCATTAGAAAGGCAATTTTAAGTTTACATACCGTGTTTTCTCTATTTAACGCCCCCCCTCTAATAAACGCCCCCCCTACTATTTTTAGACAATTTTTGATGATTTTAGCCCTTTTTTGACGAAAAAAAAAAAAAAAAAAAAAGGTTTTTTTTTTTTTTTAGCTTTAAATTTAAATAAAGGGAGGAAAAAGAAGAAAAGAAAGCAAAAATTATTGAAGAAAGAGGAGAAAAGAAAAGGAATAAAAGAAGAAAAAGAGAAAAGAATGAATAAAGGAAGAACAAAAGGAGAAAAAGAATGAATAAAGGAAGAAAAAAGGAGAAAAGAATGATAAAGGAAGAAAAAAGGAAAAAAAGAACATGAAAAGGAAGAAATTAGAAAGAGAATTAAAAAAAGAAAAAAGGAAAGGAAAGGAATACACAAAAAATAAGATAAAGAAAGAAAAGGATGGAATAAAGTAAGGAAGAAAAGAAAAAGGTGAAAGAAACAGGAAAGAGAATGAAAAAAAGGGAACCTTGGCTTGGGATTAAATTTGAAATAATTAAGAAAAATAAAAACAAGTTGTGAAGGAAAAGCAATAAACAAGGAAAGAAAATTATAATAAGCAACAAAAGACAAATGATAACATACTTGTAATAATGTGGAAAAATCATGGAAATGTTTGAATTCCATCTTAGTTTACACAAAAATGTTGATTCAAACTACTGTAGAAAGTCTAGAATGCTGACATTAACAAATTTCGATTTATACACCAACACGCCCAATTGGGCGAAATTTATTTATTATTTCTTTTGTCTGCATCACGCTTCGACGGTAAATACACGTAATGCTGCGCCACGAAAAAAAAAAAGTTGCCAATTTTGTCGCCCAATATTAGCGCACGGCGTAAACTTATAAACAAACATTACTAAGGTTGATATTTTAATTTTTCGTGATTATCGCAACCCCATTTTGGCAATATTTATGGAAGCACCATGGTCTAAAAAAAAAATTTGCGCTTCTTGGCGATATTTCCAAGTGAGAAAAAAAATAAACAGACACTCAAAATTGCATAAGCTTTCATTTAATAAACTGTCAAAATACTGTTATGACCTGTAAATGCATCATTTTGAAGATTTTTCACGCGCAAAACTAACACTAAGTTGACGTTTTTCAAGGCCATCACAAATCAGCAAAAAAATGAACTTTTACTTACTCAAATTCAGTCAAGTTTGGTATCGATGAAAAGATACGAATTTTCTCTACAAAAACTGGTGTCATTACCCATAATTCCTTGCATATCCTGTATAGCACGCCCCCTCATTTGAAGCAGACCATTCCGTAGCAGAAGACAAAATGGAGTCGCAATCGGCAGCATAAAAATACGCTCCTCAAATACGCCGACAAGAAACTTAAATTTTCAACACTTTAATGGTTTCTTTTGTGACTTTTCATATTCTTTTTGAAATATTTGATCCGCCAGCTCTCTTTTTTGCTCGTGTTTTGGTGGTCTTTCTCTTTGTCTTTGTCTTTCGCGGTTTCTTTTTAGGTGGCATGATTTTGTGAATCTTCAAATCTTCAAATTTGAAGCTATTATTGTCTTTTATGCTGCAGTTGGTTCGCGAAAATGACACGGCTCGACATGAGTCCCAAATTCGACAGCTTGTGCTTTATTATTGTTTTGTTTTTTACTTTTCACCTTGTTTCTAGAACGTTTTGTTTCCAATCATTGGTAACATATTATAAAATCCACTTTTATGTACAGATTCTGTGTTTTGAAAGAATTTACATCAAAACATCAACATTTAGAATAAAATTGTAAACTTCAGCTTCAATCAATTACATCATTTTATGAATCTAAAAAGTTAATAACATTTTCATGATTTAAAAACGTTCATTAAATCGAATTTGCTGCCCTCTATATTATAAAGTCATTGCTATTGGCCAGGAGAGGTAGGACTTGGATCAACTAATCCCTTGTTTTATGAAGCTGAGGCATATTGTATTTTAAATATATTCTGATGTAATGATTCACAGCCATGCACTGCAGCTGGGATTGGGGTGCTGAGTTGGGGGATGGATTCAGTCCTGTGATTGGGGTCAGGTGGAATACATAAGGGGTACTCTTGGCCCAAACGGAGACCTCCTTTCCATACATGTGTTATTACATGACCCATTGCATGGCCCTGTTACATTCAGATTTTTATAAGGGTTATTTTCACGGCGCACTACGTGTTACGCGGGCCGACTGCATGGTTGCAGTACGCATAGAGATGAGGGCATAAGTCTGAAAAAGCCCTGGATTTGGCACGTTTTTCCTAATATCTTGGTCAATTCTGTATAGGCCGTGCAAACAGTATGCCACCCTAACGAGTCTAAATAACTTCGCCCAAAGTTATAATTTTTTAGTACATTTCTATCATGATATTTTGTTATATTTCTTATATTAACCAACAGAAACTGAAAGAAAAAGACATTTAATTATTGAAACACAAATCGGGATGTTTGTGATTTGAGATTGAATTTGATCTTTAACATTACAAAGCCTATGCAACTCTATAGCATTTGAAGGGTTAAATTGTGAAATCATAAAGTTCTCCGTCAGAGAGACATGAAATGGCGATCTAATTACACTATGTTCCCCGTGTTTGCCCCATCCAGTGTTACTATTTTATTGTAGAGCAACATAGAAACTCGCGATTCCATCAATAACATTTTTGTAGTATAAATGTAGTATTTTGTCCGTAAAATTACCTCATTTATGAAAAGGTATATCTCCCCCAAATTACATCCGATTTTGTTACTTTTTTCGATATTTATTGGTTAAATATTAGACTATTAGACTGTTTTATAAATAAAACACAGATAACCGCGATCCTTGGGTATTAAATGCAATTATCAACCAACATATATAGAGAGCTTGTTGACGTCACTGGGGACGCGATCATCCTGAAAAAAATACTGCCCTCACGTGATTTGTTTGGGAATTCACGGTCCATTGACCAGGAAAAAGAGTGCACGAAGCTATAGGCGATCGTTCCTCGTGGTTTAAAATCTGCAAAGCGTGAACATTTACACACACAAAAATGTCCACTTTTACAGTATTCTTGTATGGGTTAGCATTTTCACTTTTTCAAGGTTGGTTATGTTTCAATAATTATGCTATCCATATCCACACCAAGGGCCTGTATCAATTAGTATGCTATCTTCTGAAGATAGCAGAACTACTGTCAGGGTGAGTCAAGAAAAGTGCAATAGTGGATCATCATAGTGGATCATTGCAGTGCCAACTCTAAAACCGACTGAGCTATGGGTCAGCTTCCAAAACTAAAAATGTGAACGCCCTGCAAAGCAGTGGTGTAACTAGGGTTTCATATTGGGGGGGGAGGGGCAAGAAATGAAAGTTGTAGCGCCGAATGAAATGCGCCGTTAGCGAGCAAATATTTTTGACTTTACATTTATTTTTGCTATGATTGAGGTACATTTTTACTTCAAACAAGCTTCTACCAACAGATATTCCATTTTTGGGACACATGCGTGCATATCGCGCAATTTTTTTTGTTTTGTTTGTACTTACGACCATCAAACTTCCTTGATTCCTCTTATCAAATGAACCGACAGTGCCAGTCTCAACCGACATGACAGTCAATATTGAGGGTGATCGCCCCCCTTGCCCCCTCTGGTTATGCCACTGTGGCGAAACATGGCACGAGATAGACCGGGTCATCATGTAGTACCAGATTGCAGCAGCTTCAGGTTTTATAGTATGTAGGAGGGTTATGATTAAAGTAATTGATTTCACTGACCTTGGTAGGAACATGCGCTAGTCTCCGCCCTCCCTTATCAGCCGTTGTAGCGAGAGTCTTTCCAGGTATTTCCCAACCGCTATTTGCACCATTGGCGTATTTCTTCTCAATAATCCGTGTTTTAGGGCTGACGAATGGCACAGACGGGCGGCGTTGCTGCTTTGGCAGACTTGTGTTTGATGAAAGTGACTTTCTAGAGATGTTGTTGAGATATAGGAGTAATTGAAACCATTAACAATATAAAGCGTATCATTTCATTTTTCATTATCAGTTTCATAACTACATTTGAGATATTTTATAAGAACTTCCATAGGTCACTGACATCTTTATAAATGAATCATAGTTGGTAGTTGCTCTACCAAGGTCTTTATTAAAGTAACTTCTTATAATAAATCCCAATTGCAGTGAAAGTGGTCATGTGTAGAACCAAACTTTGTCATGTAAATGTCGCAGGTAGAAGATAGCAGAAGGTCTTTGCTTCAATTCTTAGTTCCTTAACACTTTCCACGCGGATATAAGTTTTACCATGTACAAAACAGATTTTATTTCAATTACAAAATTTATCTCATGAATTACCGAACCAATAATAGTCATGTTTGTACTTATTTCAATGCATTTTTCATGGTGATTCCAATATTAATGGTAATGAAATTCATTAGTTTTAACATTTGTTAAACATTTTGTGAAATTTTGGAATGTTGTCTGCAGACGCCTGCCGCGTGGAAAATGTTAAGTATAGCGATCAAAGACGAAAAAAAGTATTGTACATTCTTAGAAAATAATTAGGGTTAAGGATTGATACAAAATTTCAAATTCCAATTGAGGGAGTCCATATATAAGGTATACAGGTAATCATGTCTGTCACTTTTTTTTCAAAAATTCCCTTAACACTATTAGTTTTACCACATTAAAATAGATTCTTCAAAGATATTTCCCAACTTTCAAAGCCTATATATCAAGAATTACTGAATCAATACTAAGCATGTTAGTACTTATTTTTAATGCATTTCTCATGGTGATTCCAATTCCAAATATGGTAATAAAATTCAAAAATGTTGACATTTTTGAAACATTTTGTGAAATTTTGGAATGTCGTTTGTACACGCCTGCCGCGTGGAAAGTGTTAACATGGGGAATAGGTCTTAAGCAGAATTTGAAGATGTAAGTGTGTAAATGTGTACAAATTCAAAAAACTGGGTGTGTAAATTTAAGGATTTGTGTACAAAGTAAAGCATAGTCCGGACGGCACGCTTTATAAAGGGTGGGACTCCAGAAATAAAAAAATCAACAAAAGGGTGGGGGTCAGAATATTTCTGATAGAAAGGGTGTAGCTGTATAAAGCGTGGAGATAAAATAAAAGGTGGGGGTTAATTCCATGAGGAGAATAATTTCTCAGCGATCATCAAAATAATCAAAATACCAACCTTGTCGGCTCGCTAGCGCTAGTAATATCATAAATATATATCCGATATCGGGTCTGATATACTTTTAAAATTAAACAGTCGCCATCTTTAAATTGACAAGATTGAGTTTGTTGTTATATAGCGCCATCTATTGTTGAAAATGTGACATTTTTTCAAAATGGAAACTCGCCGTGAGCTTACGAAAGTGTCGTACGCGCGAAATATCACATTTTAGCGAGCATAAAAGTACCAAAAAATGCACTGATTTGATGAAATAAATTCATTTCAAATGAATTTCCCTCTATAAATTTGCATTAAATAATCGTGATTTAGCCGACAAGGTGGTTTTTAAGAAGCTTATTTTTTTATTTATTTTTTTTTTTAATTTATTTTTTTTTGAAGAATAATTTCGGAAATCCCGGGACTGCCCGAAAAACAAAACGGGTCCCGGGATTACGAATTCCCGAAAATCCCAGCCCTATAGCAGACAGACGAGTAAATAAAATATGCAAGCAGAAGAGATATCATAACACTTGAAGTTGAAACTATTAAACAATTTCAATAATTCTGTTTCTGTCACTTTGTTCTTTCTTCCAATGAGTGCCTTTTCAAATTTGAATGCACAAAATGATCAAAATGTCCTTTTCGGTATAAGGGTGGGGGTTCATCATTCCCAAATAAAAAGGGTGGCTCTGTAAAAAGGGTGGGGCAAAAATAAAAAGGGTGGGGGTCTGACCCCTGTCCGGACAGTGTAAAGGCCATGTGGACAAAAACTGGGTGTGTAAAACACTCCCTACTGGTTGCCTTAGCCCTTGCATGGGGATGGTTTGTGGTTTAAAACCCTAAACATTTGGGTACCAAATAGTGAACAAACCTAAGCATGGGTCCCAAATCACACACAAAACCCAGTCAAACCATCCAATTTTTGAGGTAAAAGCACCCCTAAAAGTGGGTCAGGATTTTAAACCTCCAGCAGCAGCAGCAGCAAAAAATAATTTCAAAACCCACGTCTCCTTAGTGCCCCTTTAAAACATAATCAACCTGTTTGCAACCACTATGGGATGACTAGGTCAAATATGTGCTGCTTTAGCTTTGATTTGTCAGAACTAGTTTCAAGTTCACTCTTCCAACATCTATTTTCTAGAATATAACACCTGTCAAACCTTTTAATTCTGCACCTGTAATCTGCCCGTCCATGACGTGTGGACGGGTCTGTGGCTCAAACCTTGCAACTTGCAACGCATGTAGCTAGTCATGATTTTTGGTTTGACTATAGGAAAAGATTAACTGCTCTTTGAACGTGAAACATAAATTAATAAATGTTTACCTAGAGTCGCTGGAGGGCAGAGCAAAATTTGGCATGTGAGCGACCCGTTTCTTGTCGGTTGACATCAGTGTGTTGGTATCTACCACCTCCATGGCGCCCTCCTTCTTCTCTTTGTAATTCTTTAATGCTTCCTCTTGGGCTACGATGTAGCGATTATGACATATCTGTGACGGAGATGGTCTAGATAGAGGTCTCTTTACCACCTTACGCATACGGCCCTATAATTACAGTATACAAAACACACAATTGCGATTATGACATATCTGTGACGGAGATGGTCTAGACAGAGGTCTCTTTACCACCTTACGCATACGGCCCTATAATTACAGTATACAAAACACACAATTGCGATTATGACATATCTGTGACGGAGATGGTCTAGACAGAGGTCTCTTTACCACCTTACGCATACGGCCCTATAATTACAGTATATAAAACACACAATTGCGATTATGACATATCTGTGACGGAGATGGTCTAGATAGAGGTCTCTTTACCACCTTACGCATACGGCCCTATAATTACAGTATACAAAACACACAATTGCGATTATGACATATCTGTGACGGAGATGGTCTAGATAGAGGTCTCTTTACCACCTTACGCATACGGCCCTATAATTACAGTATACAAAACACACAATTGCGATTATGACATATCTGTGACGGAGATGGTCTAGATAGAGGTCTCTTTACCACCTTACGCATACGGCCCTATAATTACAGTATATAAAACACACAATTGCGATTATGACATATCTGTGACGGAGATGGTCTAGACAGAGGTCTCTTTACCACCTTACGCATACGGCCCTATAATTACAGTATACAAAACACACAATTGCGATTATGACATATCTGTGACGGAGATGGTCTAGCCAGAGGTCTCTTTACCACCTTACGCATACGGCCCTATAATTACAGTATACAAAACACACAATTGCGATTATGACATATCTGTGACGGAGATGGTCTAGACAGAGGTCTCTTTACCACCTTACGCATACGGCCCTATAATTACAGTATACAAAACACACAATTGCGATTATGACATATCTGTGACGGAGATGGTCTAGATAGAGGTCTCTTTACCACCTTACGCATACGGCCCTATAATTACAGTATACAAAACACACAATTGCGATTATGACATATCTGTGACGGAGATGGTCTAGACAGAGGTCTCTTTACCACCTTACGCATACGGCCCTATAATAACAGTATACAAAACACACAATTGCGATTATGACATATCTGTGACGGAGATGGTCTAGACAGAGGTCTCTTTACCACCTTACGCATACGGCCCTATAATTACAGTATACAAAACACACAATTGCGATTATGACATATCTGTGACGGAGATGGTCTAGATAGAGGTCTCTTTACCACCTTACGCATACGGACCTATAATTACAGTATACAAAACACACAATTGCGATTATGACATATCTGTGACGGAGATGGTCTAGACAGAGGTCTCTTTACCACCTTACGCATACGGCCCTATAATTACAGTATACAAAACACACAATTGCGATTATGACATATCTGTGACGGAGATGGTCTAGATAGAGGTCTCTTTACCACCTTACGCATACGGCCCTATAATTACAGTATACAAAACACACAATTGCAGATGAACGCAATGAACTAGGTGGGAGGAGTTTACTTTCTATGCAAATTTGGTATAAAATGCTATTTATTAGTTGAGCAGCGCATAGTAAATGCACTTGCATGGGTGGGGATATATCCAGGGTAAGCCATATCTTTGATGTTTGCAGCATTTAAATACGCTTTATACAAACAACAACAACTTCATGGTTCGATGCACACATCAAGAAAGGGCCATTTCAATCTGTGTGCACAATTATTTTTGAGTCACCCTGTAGTGAAGTGTTTACCTCCCTCCATTTTTCACATAACCGTTTTTATGCAAACACACGACAGCAGGTCATCATAGATGGCGGGTAGGTTTTTTCAAAAAAAATCCTCTTTAAAAAAATGCAATATTTTGCATCATTTCCTCCAAAATGTATTTTTAAAAAATCGAAAAAAAACCCCACATTTTTGTTGTTGAAAATTTGGGGGAAAATGAGTCGGTCGGGCTCGTACAACAGGGTCATTTTTTCGTGGCCTTTTCTTGATTTTATGTTTGGATTCACGGCAAGCTACGGAGCTCAACAACAATGGCTCATAAAAGGTATCAAAATGAATCATTAGAACATGATCAAGCATACTTGTATTAGTTCTGAAAAGGTTCCCAGAATAACTCACCATTTCATACGTTGGAGCATGAGCAACTCTTTGTTTGCCATGTGTGACAGGTTGTGCGTCTTTAACTGGGTCAGGAGCCTCTGGCACCTGTAAACAATTATTAAATACTATGTAAAAATTGAATACTATCATGAAATGAGATATAATAATGAAATACAGATTTATGGATTATTGGGTCGCATGATTTGTGCTGGAAAACCCTAAAAATAAGTCTCAAATCGAGAACACTTTTGAGTTTATGGAAACACCAGTGGATCAGAATTTCAAACCTCCAGCAGCACACTATACCGAAAGGCTGTACTACACAGCTGCAGTTTACATTTTAAAATGTTTGCATTTGCTCAGCCCCTGATTCAAAAGAGAATTCCATCATAAAATGATGGAATTCTCTTTTCCTTTTTAATACAAGGTTAGCGCTCCCGGTAGACTAAAAGTAGCTCCCGGTTCTCAATAAATCCCCCTGATCCGGGCGCTACTTTTAAAAGAAAGTAGCTCCCGGTAAAAAAAACCTGTTATCTTGAGGCTTGCTGATACATACCTGTTTCTTGCCGTCGTTCAGCGATTCCGTCGGCTCGTTGAAAATCTGCAAACACTCGTTGTACGTGTCCATCACCGTCTCAGAAAAACTGACATCGGACATATCTGGGATGCCTTCCTCATCACCACCACCATCCTCCTCCATCGGCTCATAATCACCACCCATGGAGTAATTATCTGCATCACTATCCTCGCCATGGTGCCCATTCTCAAGATGGTGGTTCCCACTTTCTTTTTTGTTGTCTATATCCTTTATTGCACTGTCTTTTAATTTCACATGCTTAGTTCTGTCCTTTGAGGAGGACACTCTCCTCTTGCTGCTAGTAGCCGATGACTTCTCTTTGTGAATACTTTTATGCTTTTTCTGTTGCGATTTGTCGGTGGATTTGTCTCGTTTTATTGCACTGGTTGATTTCTTCTGCAAAGATGCAGTCTTAATGTTTGAATTTGTTATAGCACCATTTTTACCATTGGCATTTTCACACGTTTTTGATTTCTGTGCATGTTTATGTTTAGATTCCATACCATTTTTACCATTGGCATTTTCACACGTTTTTGATATCTGTGCATGTTTGTGTTTAGATTCCGTACCATTTTTTGCACGATGTTTCTTGCTATGATGGGTTCCTTTTTTCGATTTCTTTTCTGCTGAATTCCTTGATTTGGACAACTTCTTTGTGGACTTCGTCTCATCGTAGTCATCACCTGATTCCTCACTTGATAACAAATCAATCACATCATGCTTAACGTCTTCCAAGGAAGTTTTCTTGACAAAAATTACTTCCTCATTATCTTGCTCTTCCGGTGAATCTTCCCCGAAGAGATCTTGCTCTGATAATGACAATCTCCTGGTTAATGATGAAGACTTCCTGTGTCTACTATGATGGTCTGAACATGTAGTATGTCTCCTTTGTTTCGAAGACTTATGGGATGTTTTCTTCTTCTTTGAAGAACTTGTCTTGCTTGATGTTTGCTGTGTTGAAAGCAATATATTGTTATCATGAGATGGTTCCACTGCGATGTCATCATCGTCATCACAATCACTTGATATTTCACGTCTCTTACCATGTGACGATGTCTTCTTTGACACAGTATCACATGTCTTGCTTGATGTTTGCTGCGTTGAAAGCAATATATTGTTATCATGAGAAGGTTCCACTGCAAAATCATCATCACTATCACTTGATACTTCATGCCTCCTATGTTTTGAAGGCTTACCATGTGACGAAGGCTTTTTTGACACAGTACCACATGTCTTGCTTAATGTTCGCTGTGATGAAAGCAATATATTGTTATCACTAGATGGTTTCAGTGCAATGTCATCATCATCATCACTATCACTGGATATTTCATAGACATCTTCAAATGTCTTTATGGAGGGATCCAATGCCATTGCAAAGAAATCTATGGAGGGATTGGTTTTGGAAGAGCTGCTCTGTAAGGTCTGTGCTTTGTTTGATTTCTTCCCTGCTGATGATCTAGAAGGGTTCTTGCTAGTTTTGACATCATTGGTTGGTTTTAATCCTGGTTTATCTTTGGAGGTCAAACCTGGTTTATCTTTGGAAGTCAAACCTGGTTTATCTTTGGAGGTCAGACCCGACTTTTCTTTGGAAGTCAAACCTGGTTTATCTTTGGAGGTCAAACCTGGTTTATCTTTGGAAGTCAAACCAGGTGTATCTTTTGAAGATAAATCTGGTTTATTTCCAGAAGAGTTCGCCTTTTGTTCAGTTTTGTCATTTCGAGATGGTTTGGAGTTGTTACTCCCTCCAGATTTGTGTTTGGTCTTGGTGTCATTATAAGAATGCTTTCTTGCATCTGATTTATGCTTCGGAGTTTCTACACCAGATTTTCCATTCAAGCTGTGTTTAGAATGTTTATTTGCATCAGTGTTATCCTTTTTGCTAGACTTATCTTTCAGACCAGGTTTAGAATGTGTGCTTGCTTCTGCTTTGCCACTTGTCGAATTTCCTCTACTAGTATTGTCATTAAGACCAGGTATCGTATGTTTACTTGACTTTGATTTGTCAATTTTCAAATTGTTTTGACTAGAACCGTCTTTTAACCCTGGTTTAGAATGTTTACTTGCATTGGAGTTTCCATGCTTCGAAGTCTCCTTCATAGATTTTTCATTTAACCCTGATTTAGAATGTTTGTCAGTTACTGATTTGACCTTTGTTGTGTTGTCTTTACTAGCTGACTTGTCTTTTAAACCTGGTATAGTATGTTTACTTGTTTCTGATTTTTCACCGTTTACTCTGTTAGACTGATCTTTTAAACCTGGTCTAGACGGTTTACTCGCTCCTGATTTCCCATTCTTGAAGGTTTCCTTGGCAGATTTGTCTACTAAACCTGGTTTAGATGGTTTACTCGCTCCTGATTTGTCATTCTTAAAGGATTCCTTGTCAGATTTGTCAACTAAACCTGGTTTAGAGTGTTTACTTGGTTTATGCTTGTCCTTGCTACTGACTTTGTCCTTTCTCTCTTGGGATTTCTCTACAGGCTTGGAACAAGTGTCTTTTGATGAGTTCTTAATTAGGTCATCACAGGTTTCCATTTGCATAACAGTCTCGTTGTCAGTTGCCACCTGACTGCTGCTTTTGTTCTTTGATGCATTCAAACTCAATTCCTTGCCTCCATCTTTTGGCAAATTATTTGCAATTCTACTGAAAATATTGTCTGCACTTTTCTTGTGTATTTTACCGCTGTGTTTCTTTGCTGGCTGCTGCGATCGCTTCTCAAAGAAATTTGACAGTTGCTTCGAGGAGAGACGAGGTTTGACAATTTCAGCTGGCTCCACCAATTCACCATTTTCAAGAGGTTTAGTTTCATCGTTAATCTTAGCAACTTCTTCTTCGGATTCCGAGAAAGACCCGAATATTCCCACACTGCTCACATCCAACTCCTCATTGCTTACTTTCTTCCTATTTATTTTCCTGTTTGTTTTTGACATTTTCTTGTTTTTTTCTTGGGTATTTTTCTTCATCAAATCCTGCTTCCCTGATTTTGATTGGCGTGGAGTTGGTAGAACTGGAGTATCATCGTCTTGTTTTACTGCGTTTAAATCGATAACGAGATCCTCCTCCTCCTCCTCCTCATCTGTTTCAGGTGTTCTTCTGCCTGATAGTCTATCAGACTCCTCACTATCACTAAACCAAGCATCCATTTCCCAGTGAGCCAAATCATCCTCATCATCATCTGCTAGCGACTCCCCTGGTCTCAACTTTTTAGCCGGTACACTGGTAATATCTCTAGATGCCTTTCGTTTTTGTGGCGACACCTGATGTGATGTTTCGTCTCCATGAGTTGTGGACGATGAGTATGAACTCTGCTGATGAGTAGTTGGTGTCGGATTATATTCATACTCCATGTCTTCAGTCTCTGAGTATGAAACATCGGTACTCGGAGTAGCTGAGTATGAATAGGCTTTGGAAGGTGAGTATTCATAATGCTGCCCACCTGGTTCCTTGGACCCCGCCAATGGATCATACTCGTCTACGCCATACAGTGTACTTAACTCTGACTTGGAATTATTTCCATAAGAGTACTTTGCAGAGTCCACCGGCTTCTTTGTGCCACACGTCTCAGTGGGATCATATTCTTCTCCCGTAGGTATATCCGATTGGTTGTAACTTTTAGACTGGTCATTGGACGATTGAATGGCATCGAGGGAGCTGTTTTCAAGCGGATCATATTCAAGATCGGTGTCCGGACCTTTTTCAATAGTGTACTTTTGAGATGTTGCCTCAGAATGAACCTGGTATTTATTTGAAGCATTTTGTTTGGAAGAATTTTCAGACCCGGCAACGTCAAGAGGATCATACTCTGAGGAATTAAAGAGGTACTTATCAGTCTCTGACACAGAACTAGAATCCACACTTGCAGTCGGTACATACTCCCCTTCGCGATAGCTACTAATGTCGGTCTCAGAGTCTAATGAGTACTTCCCGCTGCTCTGATGACCACCTAGTGCGGCGTTAGTAGGATCATATTCCTCCTGCTGGCTGACATTACTTTGATCATATTGTTCATGGCTGACATTACTTTGGACGAATGGATTGTCAAATTCAGAAAGAGCTGATACAGGTGGTTTACCCTTAATTTGTGCTAACGGTGGGGTGGGGATGTATGTAGTTGTTGCCACGGGAGCACCTCTTCTCTTTATGCCCCCTGCGGTGACTTTCTTGCTTTTCTTCTTCCAGTTTGGTAGGGATGTAGAAACATAGTCTGTGATAAAGATGAAAATAAATAAAACGATGGTTTAGAGCCACAAGCTCCTATCTACATGAACAATGGCTCCTATGTGTAAAATTACATTTTCACCAGGGTGCATCTTATAGCACCAAATGTATAGGCCTACAACATACGGCAGCTAGCCTATAACAGATAGTGCCTTTTCTCAGCACTATCTCAACAAAAATACCATATCTGCAATCTGAGTTACATTTAGTTTTACCAATTGCTCAGCATAAACAATCCCACATAACAACAGGCCGATAGGATCCTGTGAAACCAACCCCTCAAAAACACGGCATGTTTGATTTATTGCTGCTGCAATTTAACAAAATAATCACAGATTTAGGCATTGGCATGATCATACTTCTTCAAACTGATGGATACCAATTGGTGCACTGTGGTCAAGCATTTCGTCGCTGTTCTGTCAAAAGGTCGTATCTCCATCTGGCCCCTCAGCACATATAAAGTAACTATAAACATTGGGCAGTCTCCTCTAAACATATTCAAGGTCCAAAAATACATCTATCAAAACCTTGGACCCCAGTTGGGGTCGCGACGCACTTTTTGTGGGGTCGCGGACTAGCTTAATTTAACAAAAATAAAATGAATTATAATGTTGTATCATAGTAACACACGTGACTTTGTTCTGTAAGGGGTCGCGCTCTGATGTTGGTTTCTGGAATGGGGTTCACCACCAGAAAAAGGTTGGGAACCACTGACTTACAGTAACAGCATTTAAAAGAAACATCTTTTATCTCTCTTTCACTAGGTAAAACTCTTGAGGGTGAAAATCCATAATGATCCTAAAAAATGTTCATGTGCAAAAATGAGTACCGACCTAAAATTCTTTCTTTTTGGTTGTTAAAAAACGGCAAAATGTTTACAGAATTTACGGTCAATTCAAGGGAAAATAATGCGAAAAAAAAAAAGCCTGACCGACAGACCTGACCTGAGATGGGCCTGTTTGCCTGTACAAGAGGGGTTTTCCCCAGTCGCCCAACAGCAAATTCTAGATAGTATACTATTAGTACACACTGACCTGATCTTGATTTCGTGTTGGATTGCTGTGTATTACTTTCTGTGTTAGTCTTCTTTTCAGGTGGAGCACTGGTAGCAGAGACTGGTGCAACAGCAACATCTATGAAAGAAAAGGAGGAGTAATTCTGTTATACCCTTCACAGAGGTATTCATAGTGCATGATTTTTAAGAACGACGCATACTTGCGATGTAGGTGTGTAGGGTATAACAGAATTATGCCGAAAAGGAATACAACATAAATATGCCTATTTGGGGAGTGCGTATTTTCGGAATGTACGCGGATGGAGCTGGCGAGTGTGTACGCACTAGTATCAGGGCTGTCAACTTTTGGGATTTGTTGGGAGGGAGAGATACAATATTACATATTACAAATATGATGGCCAAAGTGTACCAACAACAAAGAAGTAAAAGGTAGCCCACATTTTTTGTTTGTTAGGGGGGGGGGGGGGGGGGGGGGGGGGGGGTGAGTTCAAAAAATGTTGCACGGTCAAACAAAATCGCACAGTCAAAAAGGTACTACAACAAATGAACGCAGGCGACGGGCTATAATGATTGAATGAAAACAAACTTTCTTCGACGTAAAAAAAGGTCAATATACGCCAGATATTATATACCGTAATAAAACTATTAAACTCTCAGCCAGGATTAACTTGCAGAATTAATATGTTGGTATGAAGGGAAGAAAATCAGACTAAAATTAAGCTTATTTACTTTTGAAATCATGTTTTTTCCGGGGCCCGGTGAAAAAAGGAAAAAGCAAGGGTTATGACTTTTCAGTGTAAAGGGTGTTTTCATATAAAGTGTGGGATAAATATAAAAAGCGTGAGTTAAAAACATATGCATCGATGGCAGAAAAAAACTTATTTATAATGAAATGTTCTGTGCATGCAACATTTATTTTGTGCAGGTAACTTTTCAAAGCTACATGCACAGGTGCATGTGGCATTTTTAGTGTATTTCGAACACTGCCCTCTCCCCAGGGCCATCCCATTCCCATTCGCCACAAATCCCTGCCCTCCACCACAACCCCTCCCCACCACTAACCCCCCTCCCCAACCACAAACACCCTCCCCATCACTAACCCCCTCCCAACCACGATCCCCCATCACTAACCCCTTCCCAATCACAAACACCCTCCCTATACCCCACCTCACACCAAACCCCCCTATATTACAAAAATCCCATGGTATCGATTATCATTGCGCCGCCCATCACTACAAAAACTTTTCTACAATAGACAAAACTTTTGCTTGATGCTGAATGATGTTTCTGACACACCCCTTGTATTTCATTGGCCACAAGTACTCATTTAGACTAGTGGATCCTCCCAGATATAGTGCTGGGTGATATCAAGCCTCTCAGTCTCAAACCCAAAATCACAGAATGTTCTTCATCTCTTCAACAAGTATCAGGAGTTGCTTAATTCAAACAGGAAATCAAACTTAAAACCTTTCCTCAGCAGAGCTTTATTCCCTTGGATCAATTATTTTGGGTTTCAAACATGAAAAATAGTGAATTGAATACGCATTTTGTTTTGGGGGCCATATTTGCCCACTTTATCAGTGGGAGAATATGGCCACCTGCTAGGAATGATTTTTAATTTTATTTAGAAAATAAAATAAAAATACAGTTTGAGTTTGCCATTTTGATAACTGGCCTTAGCACGGGCATGCGCTGCCCTCCAACAACTTTGTACTGACAATTGACTGGCACCGGGGATTTTTGGGTCACAATTAAGCTTCCTGACAAACAAAAAAAGAAGCGACAAAAAAGTGAAATTAAGCTTATTTACACTTTGCCTACCTCTATTCCGAACGTGACGGAAATGACAGTACGGACGCCGACACGTTCGCGTGGCGTACTGAGGGCAATTCAACCCTCGAAAGAAGCCACAACTTGGAAACATCTTATCTTATTTTCAAACTACACTAAATAGAAGACAATTTGAACTTTCGTGGGGGCAAGATTTCACTCATTTTCGTCAGTGAATTTTACGAAGACGAGTGAAAAGTTTGTGCTCCTGTTATGGACGTCGCCATGTTGGTTTTGCCAATTTAGTATTTGGGTGAAGTGTTTACATAATATAGAAAAATGGAAAATAGATATGATCAAATAAGAAAACAAATCCCAACAAAACATCAAGCAATCAAATGTTTTGATGTAAAGATGGACGTCGACTAACAAAATATCCCATATCAGTATCAATAAAATTCTGTTTTTAAAATGTGTATTATGTGATTTAATTTTCAACACCCCTATTTTTTATTTCGATCGGTCTGACGTGCAGATCAAACCAACCGGAAGTCGCATTGAAATGATAACAAGACGACTTTGGAGGCGGGTGTTCAAAAACGTGAGCTGTCAAAAATAGTTATCTTTAATAATTGCTTGATTTATTGGCGTATTTTTAGCATCTTAAGTCATGTCACGCCGTGGACGACCGCCCTTTAACCCTAGAGCAGGGTTTCAGAAGCCTACGCAGCCAGAAGATGGCGTGTCACAAGCAGTTTTGAAGCAGGGCAGAAAAAGTGGCCAACTGAATTTGTCAAATAGAAATTTGACAACAGGTACATGTTACGTACAAAATGCATTTTAATAAAAAAGACCATTGCCATTGCAGTGTGTGTGTGATCCCATGATTCATGAAACAATAAACATGCATATTGAATATGCAAAAAAGGTTTCTAATGAAACAGCAGCAATTTAAACTAAAGGTATATGTGAAGTGCTGTTATCGAGATCTTTTTTTCATGTCGACATGTTGCTATTCTTTCTAGAATCTCGATATCGACATGATGTCGACATATTATGATCCAAATACCAAGCCGATTGTCCCCGCAAATAATGTCCGCGATAGTATAGAATATTACCGCAGATCGAAAATATCGCTAAGTCAATGTACACAAGTTAAAAATCCTTTAGTATATTATAGTAATACGCCACGATCATTAATTCACTGATATTCTACATTCTTTTATTACAAAATCATTTTGAAACAATGTCAAACATTACAGACGGTTTAATGTCAATTATATCGACATCCCAAAGTTGATATCGACATGTCGGGATAATAGCCGATACCGACATAATGTCGACATCGTCCATGTCAATGACAGCCCTAATTATGTGATCTTTCCAGGGAACGCCTACACGCGAATTCTACCCCGGGATCGATCGTGACGGAACCCCCTGTGTTGTGTGGTGGCATATAAACCCAATTTTCAGTGGTATGCACTTACCGTCCAGGCTACATTTGACGTCTTAGAAAATGTCACTTGGGCTTAGCAAATACGTCAGAGTTACAAATATAATTCAAACATGAAAATCGGTGGATTACATCGTCGTCAAATTGTATTTGAAGAAAATGGTGTGGTCCGAAAAACACATGATTCGGCGACATTGTTTTGAGAACGTCACGAGGTCAGCCGGGTCAGAATGAATATGCAAAACAAGAGCCTCCCATATATGGGCATATGGGCGTGGATTACGCAAGATGTGACTCGTAAATCGAGGGCGACGCTATGATACGAGAGTCCTTATAAGGCATATGGGCCGCGCGATGTGACCCGCAAATCGAGGCTGTTTGCACACGTGTACGATATTTTGCATTTGCTTGAATATGCCGTATGGTTCATGAATTTGTCGCCATTAAATAATTTAATAAATCACTTTTATAAAGTTCTTGTATGTATTTATATGAATTCTATTTCATCTCTTGCATTGTTTTATATGTTTTTGTTGTATTTCTTCAACCTTGATGAGGTCTAATGAGATAAATTAATAAAAAAAACACCTATAAATACTTACATGGAGTCTACGGTATATACTGCTTTGACTATCTGCTTTCCGACAAATCAGTGCGTGGAATTCCGGGACTTTGACAGTAGGCCTACTTTGACAGTTGTTGAAGAGACACAGGTGGTACACACAAAGGAAGTCGATATCTTAATCCGTTTAGACGACATGTATTCACGAATTTTCATTTTCACACCTCAGATAATGCGCTGTTTTTCTGCTTTCGTTGTTCGGTTTTAAAAATAATGTAGGTAGTAATGTACTGTAGGAAAACGTATTACTGATAATCTTATTTGCAAACGTCTTGCCTTTGCGGTGTTCAAGAAATATTTCCATGAAAAAATACTCGCTGCTGTGACACATTTGTATCGGCTTTGAAACCAGGGGCTATGTCACGTACCTATTGCAAGCAATAGGTACGTGAAGTTATGTATAGGGAACGCCCTCAACATCGAAAAAAAATTGAAAGCAGATTTTCTTGCAGATTTACATTCTGATTATAAATCATACATACATTCTAAATTACAGGGAGATACGATTCTTAATTACTTCAAAATCATGGTTTTAGAGTGAAAATAAACTGTCGGGATAACACAACAGTTTATATTTTCACTCTAAATTCACTCTAAAACCATGATTTTGAGGTAATTAGGAATGGTATCGCTCTGCAACTTGGAATGTATGTACGATTTATGATCAAAAATGTAAATCTGCAAGAAAATCTGCTTTCAATTTTTTTTTTTGACATTGAAAATTATATGTATACGGGTCTTAAAGTTGTAGCAGGGCCCGAGAAAATTCATCCCTCGAACAGAATATTCATCAAAACCTTTGGAGAGGAGACACTGCCAGAAGGCTGGAAGACTATCATCTATAAAAAGATGGAAGTAACAACCCCAGAAAATTACAGACCAGGAAGATGCACATCATCGAGAAATCATAAAATTAAATTAGGCCTACAAAAAGATTTGGGCAGACTAGGTGAATGATCTGTCAAGTGGCAATTAAGCCTAAAAAAAAGGGTTTGATTGGCAGAACCCGACCGACCCTATTTTAACCGCCGACCCTAAACATTTTTTTATTTATTTATTTATTATTTAAAAAAAAAAAATTTGTGTGAGAAAAAGAAAAAAACCCAGTGAAAATGTGTATTTGTGCCATTTGTTTATGTCTGTATGGTATATGCGTGCTGGTATATAAAATTTCATAGATGTTTTATAGATTTTTAAAAAAAATCAAAAAAAATCCGACCTACCCTATTTTTTTCTTCTATGTGTTACGCCAATCAAACTTTTTTTTTTTAGGCCTTATACCAGTATTTAAATGATGGCATCATATAAGTCGACACTATAATCGAAACAAATAATTGTTGATTATTTAAAAATCATTCCCTCACGTTACTATGCATTGTGCACCTGTAGTATTGGAATGCAGTGCGTCGCAAGACCGTGTTAATCTTTGGATGAAGGGGAGTGCTCGGATCACGACGCTCAGATCGACATTTTTTGTTTTGATTTAAATAAGAGTCTCTCCAAGAGTCTTACATGATCAGAAACATCCATGTTCTGGTACTATGGTAGTCTGATAGAGTTTGTTAAGTGCAAATTTGATTTAGAGTACCACGGGTATGGATTATATATAGTTACAGATTGTTGTTCCTCTGTTCACACTAAACTTCACAGTTCCGAATTCTGTATGGCGGATTAACCTGGATGTCCCAGAGGAGGGAAAGACTGTATCACTGGATGAGGCCGGTGACAGGTGGTGGGAACAAACGGACTTGGTCAAACTGATTCTGGCTTCTAACAAATTGCAAGAATTATCTGAAGATATCAAAGAGTTACCGGCCTTAAATGTACTGGATGTAAGTTGACAGATTACACAGCTGTTAAATGAAGCGCCATTAGGCAAAAAAAAAGTGTTGTCCTCATCAGCGACAAACCCTAAAATCTCAAAAATCAGGGTCACATTTTACCCAATTTGTCAAAATATTGCTATTTTCTGCTTGAAATGAATATGTTTGCTTGAATATAGATTGCTTTTAAACTATTATCACACTAGAAACATAAGTCAAATTGGCATTTACCAATTTTGTCTTGTCATGAACCATGGTCTGTCACTGTCAGTAATATTTGTGACCAGTCACGTAAAAAAGGACATTATGTCAGCAAACATCGTTTTTGATGAAATATAAAGAAAATAATAGAATAAAATTGATATGCTTCCTGAAATCATATATTGTGATTACAAAGTCTGATTACCTTCAACATGGTTTCATTTCAAAGCTTAAAATATGCTCTTTCAACTTATACCAATATCTCAGATTTGACTTGGGCCTCTGTGATGGTATGCGCCTCCAACATGTCCATTTTGATGTGGCAGGTCACTTTTGTGAGCAAAAAAAAGAAAGAAGGAAAATCGTTAGCCCAACCCAACTTCAAGATTTTTGGCACTTGAGGGCAACACAACAAAATTCTGTTGTTGGCCTGATTAGATATTGAACATCTCTGTAAGTGGAATGTTCTCATTCATCCAGTTATTTGAAAATAGATTGATAAAACACTAATTCTGGGACTTCTGTTACAATACAACTGCTACATGTTATGTTGAGTACGAAACCATCACACTTCATCAGACACCTGACCTGCTGATGCTATTAGGCATTGTCCAAATTAAGTGGTAGTCCGGGCGTCCTGACGCCCAAAACTGCCGCCGGATGCCCAAAAATTCCATGCTGGTAATCCGTCGGACGACCACCACACTTAATTTTTTTTAAAGTCCAAAAGTATTAAAACATGACCTTATTAGGTCATATATGATGGATGAAAATGGCTTGAGCAACCTTCTTTGATGAACAAGACAGGGGGACTACAATTTCGGCTATTACTCCTGGAACCGGGCCCTTATTCCAAGCAATCTTCATCTACCGCCACATCATCAGTGGGCCAGATGCAGGCCTGGAAATAGCACCGGCCCACCCATAGTGGGTAATTTTTGCACCAGGAGGGTGAAGATGCAATAAGTACCCTCCCACTGGATGGTAAAAATGTTCAAACTCACAGTTTATTAAGTGAGTAAAATCTGAAGTTCCAGCCTTGGTCAGGTTGCCCATTGAAGTGTGATAGTTTCACACATAACTATTTATATCAGTTGTAAAATGTAGGAGAATATTTATTTTACAAGTTTTGAAACTTTGTTTTCTATTTAACCTGATTTACACAGGTTCATGATAACCAGCTTGCCGCTTTACCACTGGCAATTGGTGAACTACAAAATCTGCAGAAACTTAGTGCTAGGTAGGTTATAAACGTCTCAATAAAAGTTCTGATATTTTTTCAGTCACCAATTTTTGTGTATATTTATTGATATATCCATCTATAATGCAGCAATGGAAATACCCAAATGACTGTCTACCTGGGGTTGTCTATACAATATATTTATAACCTAACTTTTACAAGAGGAAATACATCAGTCGAAAGTGGTCCTAATGGGAATCGAACCATGGACCCCTGCATTGCAAAGCATCTCTTAACCACAAGAGTAGCAATGGGTGCTCTGACCAATACATGATTTGATTCCCTTTAAACATTACGGAATAAAGCAATATTACTATTATGATCATTGAGTTTTGCAGCTCTATTCATTCATATAATATGGAAGGTTCATTCTATTCATTCATATTATGTGTTATGAATCATAACACATATGAATAGAGCTGCAAAACAAATGAGCGTCTACCCCGGGTTGACAGTCATGTGGGGATTTTCATTACTGCATATTCATATTGTGTTACATGCCAATGAAAAGCTGATGTGTTAATCTTGAAGTTTGGGCCAAAAATTGGGGCTTTAGAATGAATTTTTTTTTGCGATTTTTAAATTTTCATTAAATTGGGGTCTTACAGAGCTGATGCAGGCTCAAAAGGGGGTCTTAAGAGCTATCAGAAAAGGGAGGGTCTATAGCCCTTTCCAATGTCAGTGCCCTTATGGGTGCTATTCAATCACTAATCGCTCCAAAATTATGTGAGCTAGGGCTGTGAGAATTGAGCCCAAAATGACACAATGGTTTACCGTTTAAAAATGATAACATCCCGAAATGCTGCTGTGATGGATGGGTAAGGGATTTATTGATTATAGATGCATGGAAAAGTAAAAATCTTGTCCTTCCTATTATTCTATTGCAGCCACAACAAGTTGAATGAAATACATGAGGGTGTATTTGCCGCAAGAAACCTTGTGTTCTTACACCTTGAGCACAATGAGTTGACATCACTCAACGAGTACATCGGAGATCTGACTCATTTGGAAGATTTGGTGAGTTTCCCGTATCTACAGTCCTCAAATTATTAAGTAACTTACCAGAGTACGCTTATAACTTTAAAAGTATGAAGGGGTGTATGAGGGGGTATCAACAAGTTTTTGAAATCACCCAGAAGTGAAGGAGCCAGAAACTTCATTATGATATGATCCTTAAGACTTCCATACATAATCACTGTGCAAAGTCACACATTTATCCCACTATTTATTGACTGTCCACAGACCGCCATTGTAGAGATCCTCAGATTGCAAAGATCTCAGAGTAGAGATCCTCAGATTGCTGGGTGATTTCAAAAACTTGTTGATACCCCCTCGTACTACTCCTACTTGAAAACAGGGCTGTCACCAGGGCAATTTGGGTGCCGGCTAATTTTACTGATGGCGAGCGGAGTGAGTGTAGCGAACGGAGCACAGCGGATCACGGCGCGGGGTCCAGGGGCCTGCTTAGGTTTTTTGTAATGCAATTTGGCCTATTTGGTGGTTCCTGCCACATAATTTCTTATTTTATGAGGCAGTTTAATGATTTTATCCATGTAGAATAGAAGAAAATTGTTTTTTAAAAAAATGTAAAAAATGTAGTGCCGTTTTTTTTTAGTGCCGGTCGGCCAGCGTGAGTGCCGGCTACACCCGACCGGCGCCGACCAGCGTGGTGACAGCCCTGCTTGAAAATATCAACTCATAAAGTTGTTGAGAAATGTCCCCTCTTTAATTTGATATATTGCATGTGACGAATGGTTTGATATCAAGGAAGTTACAGTACCAAAAGTAAGATCAAAAAGTATGGTTTCCTTCCTGTACCTTATATTTGGGATTGTAACTTCCTCGGTAATCAACAATAATTCTTAGCGTGCTATCTCAAATTAAAGAGGATGATTTTCTCAACAACTTTATAATTTGATTATATGTTTATATAGGAGGTATACTTATATGAGTTATGAGCACATACATTGCGTGGTAAGTTACTTTTTTGATGACTGTATATTCCATGTTACCTCATATTGGAAAGTAACATCAGCTCAGTACTACGAATTACTACGATGTGGTGTGCTTGTGTCACCCGACTCGGCAGTTTTTCGATGAAATAATGGCCCCAGGGTATATACATGGCGGAATATACTCCGCCATGTATGGTTTCCCCTCATGGCCTAGCGGTAGATCGTCTGCCTCTGCCGGGGTTCGAGCCCCGGGACGTGGGGGCACTTTTCCCCCTCGCTATTTGGCCGAGAAAATAATTTCTTTGGAAAAGGTGCCTCGGGGGTTAGGGTTATGTTACCTAGCACAGGGTATCATCACCTTTATTTGTTATACTTATCACAAATTTGTCTTGCCTTGTTTATAGAATGTATCGAACAACAAACTCACCAGTCTACCTAATTCAATCGGAAACCTCCGTGTCCTAAAGAGCCTCAACGTATCGCATAACAATCTGAGTGAGTTACCGTATACCATAGGTCTCCTCAAAAAGGTGCGCATGCTAGATGCAACCCATAACAGCCTTAAGGAAATCCCTGATGAGATGGGAGATATGGCATCACTGGAACAGCTGTATCTGAGGCATAATCAGATCACTGGGTTGCCAGTCATGAGAGCTTCTAGTAATCTGAAGGTGAGATGACAAGGATTTTTTTAACCCCATGGGGACTACCCCTATATATAACAGTGTTTCTAATTGGTCAATAACAGAATATATTCATTCAGATAACCAATTAAAATAAACCTTCTAAAGAATGTCACTCCAAACTTCATCACAGATACACATATTCTAACAATCAGGGTTGTATAGCTACGGATGGGCAGCGGGCTAGTAATTTGTGCCCGGCACTTACAGTCAACTAAAGCCCTCCTTTAATGTTTGTCTTCATAAAGTTTAAGTTACGCAAATTCTCACTTGCGCTTGCACTCTTCTATTTTCTAATTTGAAGCTGTAAGGAAAGAGGCTCACTAATTTGGAACTGACTGAACTATAGACGGGGAGACAGCAATGTTTATAAACAAACACAACGGTCGAAGGGACTGGACTGTCGATACATGCAATAGGGACAAGGTCTTAGGCAGGATTTGAAGATGTGGGTGTGTAAATGTGAATAAATTCAAAAAATTGGATGTGTAAATGGAAGGATTTGTGTACGAAGTATAGGCCATTTGGACAAAATCTGGGTGTGTAAAAAACTGTGAATTTACAAAAGTGGGTGTGTAGACCACTCCTTACACGGCTGGCTGCTTTAAGCCCTTGGGGAACAGCATAGGACCACAACACTGTCCACTATGCCTTATTGCCCTTAATAATGCTTTGACGTGAGTTTTAAAAGTACAGGTCCTAAACAAAACAGGATGCGCTCGCATACTGCCGGGCAAAAAACAATGGCAACTGCCAGGCAAATGTTTGGTATGACGTCACCTGTCACCCCATCTATAGGCAATTAATGTGTACCGGTAGTGACTTTTAAGAAAAAATGCAATTTGAATATTCATTCAAAATCTGATTTTTATTTTGTAGGAATTACACATAGGTAACAACCGTATCAGCGAGTTGACCCCAGAACACTTTAAGACTTATGGCCTAATGAGTGTGTTAGACCTGAGGGATAATAAGATTTCTGAACTACATGACGATATAATGCTACTTAAGAATCTACAACGATTAGACTTGACCAACAACAACTTATCTAGGTAAGACTGTTATCCTCAGAATATACCTAAATCAAACCATGCGGTGTGTTGTTCCAGTTTACTTGACTTCATCTTTGGTTTAAACCTACACATAACAAAAGATTTCAAAGGTTATATTTTTGACAGCTTTATTTGGTATACAGGAGACATTACAGCGAGTCTTGAATATCTTTAACGAAGCATGATTCCAATCGTGTCTAACATAGGACCCACAGGTTTAGGTTGTTCATGCCATTTTAACCATTCATAAGCAGTGTTTCAAATAATTAGCAACAATTTCCAAGGGCCATTTGGGCCAATGGTCTTAAATCCCTAGAGCCCTCACAAATGTTTCAAGTTATTTTGAAGTTCATCAACAAGCTTTATTGTGTTGGATATAATATTGAGCATTCTATATACAGGGTGTCCCAAAAGTCTATGCACGTTTTTGAAGAGTCGTATCTCATAAAATATAAATCATATGGTATTAATTTAACCATATTTTGATAGATGAGATTTGGGAAATTATTTTGATACCAAACACAACCCTATAGGTGAACCCACAACATTATAAAACTGGTTGAACATTTTTGGTCATTTGCCAGACCCACCAAATACCAAGTACAACACATAAAATCAGGTGCGCATAAATTAACGGTATGAAAGCAACGTTGCGCATTAGGTACAGTTCACTGCTTACCTTGCAACATTAATGTTTACCAAACTCGGTCACTCACAACATAAATAGGCGTAGTAGACAACATTGCACAGCCAAAGTCTTCATTCAAGATGGTTTACAGCATAGATAAGCGATTACAAATTGAATGGTTCTACGCTGAAACAATGAACTTTATTCCTCCGAAGTATAAAATTACATTTTTGCAGAAATAGATATTTTACTTCTAGGGTGGCATTACAAACAGATGTTACTCCAATGTTTGGTATCAAAATTATTTCCCACATCTCCTCTTTCTAAATATGTATTCATATTTTCAATACGTCTTATATTTTGTGAAATACAAAGCTTCAAAGTCGTGCATAGACTTTTGGGACACCCTGTATAAGCAGTAATGCACTTTAGAGTATGAAAAAAGTGTTGTTCATCAATGTGTAACCTAAATTTGCAAGGCACTATCATGCCCCACCTTAGCTTGTCAGCAGGCCCAAATTGATGTTCAAGGTCTGATTTTAACATTTTGTTCGTCTACACGCAGCCTTGGACTAGCAACAGGCAGGTTATTGATGAATGGATGGATAGCGACAACTCATGGGTCGATAGTAAGATAAGGATTGGGGATGTGTACAAATTGATCAATGCAGCCCATAAGCATACCTGTTACATGTTCAAAACCAAAGTGTGAAAACGTCAATTGCACTTTGTTTTAAATTTTGGGCACATAACTGACTTATATATCAAATTGAAGAAAAGAGATTTCCTTACAACTTTATACTTTAATATTTTATGTAAGGCCAAATTAAATTAATTGTTTGTCTCAAAGCTCCTCTCCTGTTGTAAAACTAATGCGGAATGCGGGTTTATTTTCAAGTTTTTTTATTTTATTTTTTAAATATAAAATATTGAAATCCTTGTAAAAGTGAACTTTTGTATTTAAGATGATGTGATCAATGAAAATCTGAAAAATCAGTGAAAATTTTTGGATTTTTTTTTTTTTTTTGAAAAAAAAAAAAAATTAAAAAAAGAAGTTTTTTTCAGATTTTTGTTTTTCTAATGCGCATCAATAAACGAACGCGCGCGGGAGCTTTGAGACAAATGATTTTTTTAATTTGGCCTAAGGGCTATATTTTTGGAGTTGAGAGCACATTATTTACCTGGTTACTTCTTTTGAGGACTGTATAATTTGAATATACTGACAACACTCTCTGCATGTTAATTGCACTTTTGTATTCGTTCCCTTTCAGCCTTCCATATAAACTGGGCACTTTGACAACACTCAAATCACTAGTATTAGATGGAAATCCACTGAGGAGTATACGCAGGGATATTTTAAGCGTAAGTCAAAATGTTTACGAAAAAATAGTCATCCACTCTTGACTTATGGCCCAATTACACACATTTTCTTCTCTTATTCTTTTTTTCCAATACATTTTTGTAGTTGTGTGTGTTCATAAACCAGTTTGTAGATCCTATAATACTTAATTTAAAACTGTGATCTATGAATAAAATCAATTTAATTTAAGGATTAACATACCAGAACATTTGATTCTATCAAGCTGGTTATTCAGATGCTTTATATTACCTAACAAATTGAAATAGTTGCAGCTGGATGATTTGCACTGATTTTCCACACTCACAGAAAAATAGCCTCCGTGAACAAATATTTTAATTTGCAAAATGGTGAAATGTACATTCAGGGCTCCTTCTGTTTCAAAGATGTTGAAAATAGCCACCGTTATGAAACAAGTTTTTTAACACTTTAAAAAAGGCTATTTTAGTTTTACCATACAAAACAGAAACCTATCCCTACTTTCAAAGTCTTATCTCAAGGATTACTGAACCAATACTAGGCATGTTTTCAATGCCTTTCTCACGGTGATTCCAAATATGGTAATGAAATTCAATAATTATGACATTTTTGAAACATTTTGTGACATTTTTGAAACATTTTGTGACATTTTGGAATGTCGTCTGCTGACGCCTGCCGCGTGGAAAGTGTTAACCCCTGTGAATCATACAGCAAAACATTCGAGTCAGATGAATCTAATTAAAACCAATTTATCATCACATATTCATGCATCAATTTACTTATTTTGAGAGATAAACCATAAGGCAAAAAAAAAGAAGAAAATAGTTGTGTTGCCTTCACAAGCCTAAAATCGGGAAGGACGGCCGGCCGGATTTAAAAAATCAACGATTTTATACCTATTATTTCAGTCAACATGTGTGAAGATACTAAGGAAAACGCATACTGGATGTATTTTCAACCCAATGGTGCAATATTTTGGTGTCTTGCCCATCTCTGGTGCAATTTTCAAAGATTGGAAGATCTTGAAAAAATCTTGAAAAAAATAAATCTTGAAAAAAAAACTTAAAAAAACCCCTTGAAAACAAAAATTAAAAAAGAAGAGGAAAAAAAAGAAGAAATTCGTTAAAAAATAAATAAATAAAAAATACCCGGCCCACATTCTCGGAATTTTGACCCGGCCGGATGAGGGCTACACAACTATTTTTTTGTGCCTAAGTCTAAAAATGTCCGGAGAAGGTGTAAGGTATCTGAGAGGTTACATTGAATGCCATATAACAGGGGCATACATACTTGAATAGGCCCTGCTTTTTCAGAGTAGGGAAAACCATGCACAACTCTTTCAAAAAATGAGGAAAAACTGAATGTCATTTTGAAGGACAGAAAGAGTGGGAGGAAAAGGAGAGAGAAAGGGGGGGGGGGGGGGGGGGGGAGGGGAGAGAGAAAAGGGGGAAAGACGTTAGGTAAAAATGGAGACAATTGGGAAAATTGATATTTTGTGTAATGGGGGACGAAACTATAAGTACCTGGCACGGAAAAAAGTGACAACTTTTCAAAAAATATATACCCCTACCATAAAGGGTTCGTGTAATCAATTCATATTTTCATGCATGGATTTACTTTTCTTTTGTTTAGAGAGGCACCATAGGTCTGATGAAGTATCTGAGAAGTCGCATAGAAGAAGAACCGCCAGCAGAAGATGCCACCGATGATAGTGGATCGTCTGCATCAGTGACAACTATAGGTAAGGTGGCAACAAAATCAAGCCTTGTTCTCAGGCCTGAGCCCCGAGCAACCCATTTATTTATTTAATTAATTTTTGTTTATCAATTTGTTTGAAAATATTTTGAAAACAAATTTTGATTTTTTTTTATGTTGAAAATTTTGTTTGAAAATGTCTGATTTTTGTTGTTAAAAATTGTTGAAATTAAAACAACAATAAAACGTCCGACCAACCAACCCTGCGAGAGGTTGGTTTGACCGTTTTTTTTCTTAAATGTCTAAAAAGAAATTTTAATCTTAAAAGTAGAGACTAAGTCTAGTGTTACTATAATGATTCCGTAACTATTCATAGCACTAAACATGGACTTCCTTACTTTTGAGGTCCTTTTTTTCTTGAGTGTTGCTCAGGGTGTGTGTTAAGGATTTTTTTGTGTGTAGCAAAACTGCTATGCAATTATTTTTTTGCATAGCAATTTACAAATTTTACAAAGCAGTTTTGTTTTACTTTTTTAATTGCAGTTGATCCGTTAAATCTATTTCCAATTAGTACAACAATTTTACATACGTTTATCTAAGTTAAGGTATTAATAATAATAAAGAAAATCAAACAATAATAAGACTAAAGTGTGAATCTGTGATGTCACTGATGATGATATATACATGTGACTGCCGCGGTACTGCCAGAAACATTTAATATAATTATTATTAAGTCGATTTAAAAAAAAGGGGGGGGGGGTGAGCTTTGGTACAATTTTAAACTTTTAAAATGGTTAACTGGTAACGCGGTCCTGGGAACGCGGTTAATCGACGATATGGAATATATCGTGTGGTTTGACTTTCTTGTTTACACGATATGGATCAGATTTCATACGTGTTAACCAATGAGATTGAAGTATTTACACTTACTAAACGATAACGATTGATATTGTTTATTTCAAAGTAAATACCCACTTGTAGGAAATCCTATATTAAGTCAGTGTTGTTACAGATATGAAACCGTTACTTAAATGTATGTCACAGTTGTTAGGCCAACACATTTTTGTTGTTATGTTGCCCTCAAGTGCCAAAAGTCTTCAAGTCAGGTCGGTCGGTCGATTTTCCTTTTCTTTTTTTTGCTGGTAAACATTTAACTGACAGACTGTGGTCCATGACAAGACAAAATTGGTAAATGTTAATATGACTAATGTTTCTAGTTTGATAATAGTTAAAAAGCAATCTCTTCAAGCAAACTTATTCATTTAGAGCAGAAAATAGTCATAATTTTTACAAATTGGATGCAATTAAAAAACCCACTTGCAACCCTGATTTGTGAGATATTAATGGTCGTTCGCTGAGGGCAACACAACATTTTTTTTGCTCATTCTAGAATCAATTCAAGTGACTATGACCGACCATAGACATGACTTGATTGGAGTCACTGTTTCAAAACTTGTTACCAAAAATATGACTTGGAAAAGTAATCTGATTTGACATGAGTTTTGAAAATTATGGGCCGTATTCTCGTACTAACACAGTTCTAGCTTAAAACTGTGACTAACTAAACTTGTGTCTAAATTAAATGTGAGTTTTAAATGATGTGTTTAACAAAACCCGATTTTAAACTCTGCAAATCTCGTCCCTAGAGTGGTGGTTCGTCCACTGTTTACAGGTATTCAATTTATTGTGGTCCAAATGGGTTACAATACGTTAAACTACCCCCATATCCATGTTCAAAGTTGACATTTCTTGAGTTGGACGCATATTTAAGCTAAACAAATTTTCAAAAATTGCGTTTTGTTAAAGGATGTGTTTAAAGTCAAAGTTAAATATTTGTTTAGGTTAAGGGAGATGTCAACTCTTTTTTATGAAATTTATCAAGCACTGTAACTTTTAAACTAATAATGTATACAATTTTTTTAATGAAGTTAGTCGTAGAATCCATTTTTGGGATCAAATTTCACCAAAAATAGTGATTTTTCATTTTTGCCCAAAAATCACCTTTTTGACGCCAACATTTTTCAGACAACCTAACAAAATCACTTTTTGATTAAAAATTCCAAAATGTCACCAAAATCATCTAAATTCAATTTATATCTAGCATTTTTTTTTGGCTTAAAAATTGTTTGTTTTGAAAATATTGACCAAAAAGTGACAACAAATTGTTTTTTGTCTCAAAAATCACATTTTTGGCACTTTTTTGCCAATATTTTCAAAACAAACAACTTTTAAGCCCAAAAGAAAAATTCGCTCCTAGATAATTGACTTTAGATGATTTTTGTGAAATTTTGGAATTCTTAATCAAAAATTGATTTTGTTAAAAAAATCACTATTTTTAGTAAAATTTGATACCAAAAATGGAGTCTCTGACTCATTTCATTAAACAAATTTATACTTTTATGTACATCACATTTATAGTTTTAAAGTTACAGTGCTTGATAAATTTGGCGCCAAAAAGAATTGACACCTCCCTTAAAACCATGTTTAAATAGGTATGAAAATACAAGCCTTTATTATGATTGTTCAAAATCTACATTTGTAAATGTTCAAAAAATTGACTAATAATGTGTTTTAAATAAAATTCTCAAATAAAAAGAATAAAAAGGAGGGTGGGGACTAATTTAGGTTTTCTGAAAGAATAAACACCCCTGGGTAATGGACCTACGGCACATAATCTCCTGGCCACAGTTCGACATACGTGGGCGCACTTCGATCAGGCTGCGCACGCATGCTTGAACTCACAAAATACTGCCAACCAACAACACCAAAGCACCTGATTGGTCAAATTTAAACTGAAGCCTTTTTAACGATCGTCACGCTGCGCCGTATCCACCAACGCAGTGCTCCCGCTGCGCCATAACCACCGACGCAGTGGGGCGCGATGGCGCGTGGAAAAGCTCATGAGTTTTTCAGTTCTCACATTTGAGCACCAACCAATCAGAGCCTTGAGGTCGAGATGACGTAGTGCGCACAACAGAGGACCAGGGGACCGTTTTGGGGTGAGGTTGAGCAGGCGTACTTTACGCGAGCTCAACCTCATGTGAAGTGCGCGCATTGAAAGCAAAACAATAACAGCACCCAATCAAATGCTAGCTTTTTGACAATGTACATCACTTATCAAACTATGTGATACATTTCACGGACATAAATTATGCTAATGAGCTAATTCATGAAGGGCGCCGCTCATTAAATGACGTCACTCGCATCATCGGGTTTTCCCGATGTCAGCGGAAAATTCCAAATCGATTCACTGGTAAATTGACTTCGTACATTGTACTGCTGCGCAGAAGATTTTGCTAGCCAATGATTGCCCTCGTGTCAGTTTTTCTGTATTGGCGTGAATCGATATATCAACATACTTTTTACCGGATCAAAATTGGTCAAGTCAGTCGAGAGTAACAGAATTTTAAAAATCTTCTTCCGATATTTTCGGAACGCCAATTTTTTTATTGAAATTCAAGGTCGAGTAAGATGATGTGTTTATTTGTTGTCTGTGAGCTTTTGTGAGATTTTCCCGAATTGGAGTATTTTTTAATTGAAAATACACAGTTGAAATTAAACGTTGGTTCTAAATTCAACAGACAGCACATGTATTTAGGTGCACAGCAACAGCAATATTCAGGCACCATTTGAGAAAAAACGAATAGGATGCGCAGAAACCGAATGGCGCCATAAACATAAGCGATAATGGCGGAGAAAACACGAAATGGGATTTAATGATAAAAAAATGTGCAACAGTCCGTGTTTTCAACGCTTCAACATGTTAGAATGAGTATGATAGGATGGAACATTAAGGTGAAACGTGAATGAGTCGGTGGTAGAGATAAATGTCGGGTCTCTACAAGAAAGTGTACGGGGACGTGTACGGGCGTGTAGCGTGGATGTACATGTACACAAAAATCGCATCTGCGCATGCTCCTGTCGCGATCGAAATCCAACACACAAGCAATGGGCGAGTTTTATAAGTGCATATTTAACCATTCCATCTGCGTAAAAATCAACTATACGTGTACCTCCTGGTAAAAAATCAAATCATTATATGTTTTTATAACAGGCAAGACAGCAGCTGTAGCAGGAAAGACATTCGATTACAGCAATAAGAAAGCAAAAGAAGTGCCAGCAGCTTTATGGGAACCAGCTAGAGAATCTGAAGTAACCGCTGTGAACCTTAGCAAGAATATGTTTACTGAGGTCCCACCAAAGTAAGTACTGTAAAAGTGGAAATTTTCGCGCTTCGCACATTTTGAACAATTTTGCTTGTTTTTATTTTCGCGATTTTGAGCTTCTGTACATAGACCTACATATAAAATAAATATATTCGCGCGTTTTTATTTTCGCGCTTGCTGATTTTAGCGCGAAAATCGCGAAAATAAATGTAGCGCGAAAATTTCCACTTTTACAGTATTGGGTAGGAATTTCTCAGGATTTCCTGATTTTTTCCTTTCATTTCAATTTCTTGAAATTGGTGTTAAAAAGAAAATGAAAGAAATGAAACATATTTGAGCCACGCTTGCTCCACTAGAATTTTGTTCTTCTTTCCGATTTGAGATATGGGCAGTTCTGTAATTAGGTAACCCAAATTGAAAAAAATTGAAAATCATCGAAATAACCTAATTTATGTATCGTATCAAAGGTTATGGGTTGTAGTTTCATGATATAATTTGGAATTTGACCTAACATTCTCGGTTTGGCTGATTTTGAGGTAGAAATCGCACCATGGAAGTGCAATTATTTCCATGAATGAACTAAGTATTACAAATTGATACAATCAACACAACAATGAACATGTGTTATGTATCATATAAAATAGTGACTTAAAATGACCAAAATATTTAAGAAATAGGCTTTTTAGATTAAAATTGGTACCTTCTGTTGCGGACGTACACTTCCCAAAAGCTGCTACTTTTAACCACTCTGTTCAATACTTTGGCAATGTTGGAAACCAATGAAGTAAGTATTTTTCTAAAGCTGATGATTCATACTTAATGTTTAAAACTTATTTTGTTCTGTATCTGTTTACATATTTAATACATGGTCTCTTGAAGTGTTGCGGACGTACATCTGTGAATTATTTCACAGATGTACGTCCGCAACACTAATATGTACGTCCGCAACGGATAAACATCGGTCAATTTTATCTTAAAGATAAAGGTTCTGATAATTTTTTCTGTTTGTTTTCTTTAGGTTTGTCCCTCTTACAAACAAAACAATATTAGTTTTCATTACAGACCTTAACACTTCACGAGAACTTTTGATAGGAATACAGGTGTATTGAAAAAATCACTTTCTCTGCATACATCCGCAACGGAGGGTTTTCACACCATATCTCATTAACCGAAAATGGTACAGCAAAGGAATTTTTATGTTTTATACTCCTACTAGAGATACTTGAAACCCAGGTGTCAACAATCAAGCAACTGGTATAGTTTAGATGTTGCAAGCCCTCAAAGTGTCTGAAATGTACGTTCGCAACTACGGAATTGCCCATATGTTATATTATTAAAATGGGAAGGGATTTTAATGGATTTCTGGACTTTTTCATTCATTTTAATTTTACTTGCCCAAGTGGGTTTCTTCCCTGTGCAACAAATGTCTCACCAATCTCTGATACTACTATTTCTTTGTTCACAGTTTGGTGCTATTATCCAAGTTTGTTTTGGATGTGAACCTAGGGTTTAATAAACTTACTACTTTACCGGTTGAGATGCAGATGATGACACGGTTAACTCATTTAGACTTGAGGTAAGTTGGTATACATAGGAATTTCAAGATGTTACCGCAAAACCAAAGGGAAGTCAGATCCTAATGAAGAATACTGGGTGTATCAGAATGAACTACTGGCACTTCTTAGGCTTTGATTTGGGTGGCTGGTTCCCATAACGCTGCTGGCACTTCTTTGGCTTTCTTATCGCTGTAATCAAATGTCTTCCCTGCAACAGCAGCGGTCTTGCCTGTTATTAAACAGATAATGATTTGATACTTGACCAGGAGGTATAGTTGATTCTTACGCAGTCAGAATGGTTAAATATGTAAATTGTCAAAAAAGATAGTATTTGATTTGGGTGGCTGGTTCCCATAACGCTGCTGGCACTTCTTTGGCTTTCTTATTGCTGTAATCAAATGTCTTCCCTGCAACAGCAGCGGTCTTGCCTGTTATTAAACAGATAATGATTTGATACTTGACCAGGAGGTATAGTTGATACTTACGCAGTCAGAATGGTTAAATATGTAAATTGTCAAAAAAGATAGTATTTGATTTGGGTGGCTGGTTCCCATAACGCTGCTGGCACTTCTTTGGCTTTCTTATCGCTGTAATCAAACGTCTTCCCTGCAACAGCAGCGGTCTTGCCTGTTATTAAACAGATAATGATTTGATACTTGACCAGGAGGTATAGTTGATTCTTACGCAGTCAGAATGGTTAAATATGTAAATTGTCAAAAAAGATAGTATTTGATTTGGGTGGCTGGTTCCCATAACGCTGCTGGCACTTCTTTGGCTTTCTTATCGCTGTAATCAAACGTCTTCCCTGCAATAGCAGCGGTCTTGCCTGTTATTAAACAGATAATGATTTGATACTTGACCAGGAGATATAGTTGATTCTTACGCAGTCAGAATGGTTAAATATGTAAATTGTCAAAAAAGATAGTATTTGATTTGGGTGGCTGGTTCCCATAACGCTGCTGGCACTTCTTTGGCTTTCTTATTGCTGTAATCAAATGTCTTCCCTGCAACAGCAGCGGTCTTGCCTCATATTAAACAGATAATGATTTGATACTTTACCAGGAGGATTGATTCTTACGCAGTCGGAATGGTTAAATGTAAATTGTCAAAAAGATAGTATTTGATTTGGGTGGCTGGTTCCCATAACGCTGCTGGCACTTCTTAGGCTTTCTTATCGCTGTAATCAAATGTCTTCCCTGCAACAGCAGCGGTCTTGCCTGTTTTTAAACAGATAATGATTTGATACTTGACCAGGAGGTATAGTTGATTTTTACGCAGTCAGAATGGTTAAATATGTAAATTGTCAAAAAGATAGTATTTGATTTGGGTGGCTGGTTCCCATAACGCTGCTGGCACTTCTTAGGCTTTCTTATCGCTGTAATCAAATGTCTTCCCTGCAACAGCAGCGGTCTTGCCTGTTTTTAAACAGATAATGGTTTGATACTTGACCAGGAGGTATAGTTGATTCTTACGCAGTCAGAATGGTTAAATATGTAAATTGTCAAAAAGTTAATATTTGATTTGGGTGGCTGGTTCCCATAACGCTGCTGGCACTTCTTAGGCTTTCTTATCGCTGTAATCAAATGTCTTCCCTGCAACAGCAGCGGTCTTGCCTGTTTTTAAACAGATAATGGTTTGATACTTGACCAGGAGGTATAGTTGATTCTTACGCAGTCAGAATGGTTAAATATGTAAATTGTCAAAAAGTTAATATTTGATTTGGGTGGCTGGTTCCCATAACGCTGCTGGCACTTCTTAGGCTTTCTTATCGCTGTAATCAAATGTCTTCCCTGCAACAGCAGCGGTCTTGCCTGTTTTTAAACAGATAATGATTTGATACTTTAACAGGAGGTATAGTTGATTCGAATACGCAGTCGGAATGGTTAAATATGTAAATTGTCAAAAAGATAGTATTTGATTTGGGTGGGACCTCAGTAAACATATTCTTGCTAAGGTTCACAGCGGTTACTTCGGATTCTCTGGCTGGTTCCCATAATGCTATTGGCACTTCTGTGATTTATTACGGTATCAGGCATGATTATTTTCTGGTTTTTGCCGGAATTCCGGCAGTTTGACCTCAAAATTTGTGGTCTCCGAGTTCAATGTGAAAAAGGATTAAAATTTGGGGGTAGGGGGGGGAGGGCGTAGCCCATATTTCCATAAAACCAGATAAAAATTGGCCATTTTCCGGGCTATTTCGAATAGAAAACACATTAAATCGGCGCAATATTTTAGCAAGTCGGAACTCCTACACCGTCTCTCGAAAGAAATTTCGTTCTCTACAGCTATGTACTATATCAGGAGCGTTTAGTATTTAACATGTAAAAGAGACGCAAAACTCTTACACCAGTCCGAAGCGATAAGCATACCACAAGCGTACAGTTACAGTTTGCAGTCTGTGTAAGCGGCGGGCGAATTCTATAAGCAAAATGGACGATCTAAAAGTAATCGACCAAGGCGTAAAAAACAAATGGAATTGGAGCTGGTGTGAGAGGGAATTGTGTGACGGCGATGACGTGCACTTAGTTGCCGATTGCATCAGAATTTGCATCAAATAATCATGAATTACCCGACCACGTGTTTTTTTAAAGGTATATGACCCGATCACTTTTTTGGGGCTATGATTTTTTTTTCACATCAAGATATTTTGGTATCAGAAGAATCCCCATATTTTTCTCATTATGTCTGTAAAATATTAGGGGCCAGAAATGTTTCATTTGGAAATTATAGACTAAAATGTGGTGAATTACTGCCAAAGGTGGTTACCACCAACCAGTCTGTGTACTACTCAATGGGCACATGTCTTTTGACCTTGCGCTTCTAAAAATAGAACCATTGGAGGTATGCAACTCAAACTTTGGAATGGAACAATTTTAAGGATAACCTTTCATGTAAAATAGAAAACATCAAGTTGAAAATCGGGTCATCTACCTTTAAGTAAGCTTTTTTCTTTCTTTTTTCATTTTCATTTTTTTTGTTTTCTTCTTTTTTCGGGATTCGGGAAGCTGATTCTGGTTCCCGGGACCCAACATTTTCGGGCGGGACTCGATTTCCCGGGACTCGCGCCCAGCCTTACCTTGGGTTCCTTATTAGTTTCTGGTATGAACTTCTAAGGGTTTTTAATATGTAGATACCCTACAGCTTTGTTCAGTGTTCATTTCTTTTTCATTTTAGTTCAGTGCTGCTGTTAAATATAATGATTAATGCATTGTTTATATTGGGTCATTTTACCCCCTGAAAGGGCCATCCTAAGGCTCCAAAACTGCTAAAACCCCACAGCTTCTAGAGGGCAAAGCCCCCTAGAACCCCTACACAGACACAGGGGCTTTGCCCCTGGACCCCAACGGGGCCCTAGGCAGGCCCCTGGACCCCCGGCCTTGGGGTCACTGCTCTCCGGTCGCTTCACTCCCTCAGGCAGTTTTCTTTTAACCCATAATCATGCCTGCTGTATGCATTCGATCGATATTGCTCAAACCCTTTTCAAATATATCTTGCGCAAACGCCCAGCTTTACATAAGAATTTTAGATTTTGAAAATTGGATATTTCTGATGAAAAATACAGACTTTCTGGTAAACATAGTAGATTTCAATTTTGGTCGAAATTATCAATTTAAAAAATAAAAGTAGTTGACATAAAATATGCATAAGACACCATGCGTTAATCAGATTTGCCGATGGCTTTTCAAGGTCTGTGAATTCTTTGAGCTAAAAAATTGAAAACAAATTTTTCATCGTTCTTCGATTAAGTCTTGCTACACGAGAACAAAAAGAGATATCTCAATGAAATTAACATATAATGTAGGAAACATGTTCACCTTTTATATTGCAGGTGTTTAAATTTAAAACAATAATCATTTTGTATTTTCTATGTACTGTAAAAGCCAATATTTTCGCGCATTTTGATATCATAGACATTTCGTGAATTGTTTTTTTCGTGGGTGATCTTTTTGATGCATTGCATGAATGTTGAAAACAATATTTTCGCGTGTTATAATTTTCGTGGAACAATATTTTGCGCGAAAAGCGCGAAAATAAAACCACCGCGAAAATTTCAGCTTTTACAGTATTTTAGAAACACGGTATAGTTCATTCTGATACACCCTGTATAAGTATTTGCAGGCTGGACTTTAGCAACCGCCCACTTCCCCATGGCTGGTAAATTTTGTGACGGGCAGGTAAAACTGCAAAAGTACCTGCCTGTCTAGAAGGTAACTTTTTTTCCAAACTTAAAGTATTTCTTCCGATACAAGAACATTGCTCAATTTACTTGGAAAAATGAACCGGGGAAAAGTGTTGGGCAGGTAAATTTCTTGTCAGATTGGTAATTTTTAGAAGCCATCTTCAAAACTGGCTGGTACCCAAACAGTTAAGATCCATTCCTGAGTATAAGATACAGGCCAATTTATTTTTTTACCAAAAATCAATGACTTGTTGTGAATTTTGAGTCAAATTTTGATTTTTGTTGAAGTACAAAGAGAGTGATTACTTGTATTAATTTCTGAAGCTTGGAAATCACCAATTCATCTGAAATCAAATTACAAAAATCAGGGGTTGTGAAAGTTCCTCTTTATTTTAAATTTTGATTGTGCTAAAATTTCAGCTTTGTCTTTTCTTTTCAGCCCATATTTGGCATTTTTACCCTAATTTTACACTGTTTTTCCTTGTTTTTGTCTGTTTTCCTCTTTTTTATATGTGGCCTCTCACACCCCTGAAAATTATTTGTCCAACTTTATCCTGATTTTGTGGAGTAGTAGGTTTTATATAATGAATAATATTGCCATTCTATAAATGGAACCTTCCTGAAAAGATAGAAATAACTGATGAAACTTTTGAATGAGAAGTAATATTAATGTTAAACCTTGCATAACATACTTGCTTCAAGACTCTCTTGTAATAGTCATTTCCATCTTATTTTTTTGCTATTATGGGTTCAATACCTAGTATGCCAGTCATATTACAACTGTCACTGATATTACTGATCTACCCCAGTCACTGATCTACCCAGCACCCCAGCACCCCCCCCCCCCCCCCCCCCTCCCCCCCTCTGGGTTACGCCACTGATCTATAGAAATCTGTTGATTCAAGGCGTATTTCACTGCTGCATCCTCCATGATGAAAATTTCAAATCAAAAACGTGTACATGAAGTTTGTTGATGCATGTAAACATGTGAAAATATTATTTTTTTAGGCCTTTGGCTGTGATCAAAGACTTTGCTGTAATCAAGTGTATCATTAGGGTGTCGATTGTTGTACTCCTTATAAACTCTCAATAATGCTCTGCCCATGTAATCTGATGTAGCAGAAAAGGATGCAGAGATCAGCTGTTTGTCTAATACCCGGTCTAATATCAAAATTTACCATATCAAAAGGTCTCAAGTTTATGTGTCTTATTATATAACTAGTGAGGGCAAATCCTAATGCCTGGAGGCACCACACTGGGCAAATAGAGTCAAAACCGTGTACATGTACAATAACAGTGGAAGTAAGGCTGAGATCACTATGGTTACAAGGTGAATTTCATTGGCCACATACGCTAGAGAAATGGTCTGTGGATTGGCTCACAAATTTTCCTACAGCATCATTTGAAACACTGTAGAACTCAATTACAGAAGTTCCAAGGCTTCATTTTAGACCCAATTTTTCGCAAATTATGGGGAAAATATACCTATTTTTGCGAAAATAGACACATTTCGCAAAAATAGACCCATTTGTAAAAGGTGACCCCATTATTAGGGATTTCCAACACAAAATCATACCCCATGTTTAGGAATTTGTTGCCAAAAAAGCTACCCATTAGAGCGGCATGCCCCCGTATGAGGGTTCAGCAATTAATGTCAAAATTGGCATATTTTCAACCATTGCTAATTTGGATAAGATTTAGAATACCCTAGCTACCATGCCATTCTGATTCCTTACAATGTATAAAATGTATGGGTCATTCGAAGACATACAGTGGCAGGGTACACTCAATAATAATACCTCATTATCAGGCCTACCAAACATTAAGGTAATAAATTATGTTCTTCTTATCCCTGTCTTGTTTCAGGAATAACGCCCTCAGTAGCGTACCCTCCGAATTCAGCAGCCTGGAAAACATGCGCGAGATTACCATCTCTTGCAATAGATTCAAAGAGATTCCGCAAGTAGTGTTCAGCTGGAGTAAACTGGAGAACATTTTGGCCAGTGATAATCAGATTGGTACAATAGATGTGGCTGGATTGCAGAGACTACCGATGATAGCGACCCTTGACCTTCAGAATAATGACATAATGCAAGTTCCACCGGAACTTGGCCTTGTAGAGTCTTTGAGGTAATTTTTGTTGTTGTATTAATGACTGACTGTTGATCCCTATTGAAGAATGTGAGATATAAATTAATGTGGGCGTATAATTATGATCGAAGCAGAAACTATGACAAACAAAACTCAATTAAATCCATGCGAGGATCGTGCAAAAGGATGCAAGTATATGTGTAATAAACCTCGGACAAACTGGTATGACTGAAACGAGCAAATATCAGATAATTATTAGCAAATATCAGATACATAAATGTGGGCCTATATACATGCATACTTCTAAACCGAATCTATGACTACTCAATTGAATCCATGCGAGAATCGCTCAAAGGATGCAAGCCGAATAAGTGCAATGAATAAGTAATATCCCCCACTGTGTAATGCAACTGGTTTATGAAAACAACAGTACATAATTGGAGGATACAGCAGACCTATACATGCAACATTGGTATAATGGGCCCATCGTCACATAAGGTTGAGCTCGTGTAAAGGACGCCTGCTCAACCTCACCCCAAAACGGTGCAATGGTTGTCCGTTGTGGGCACTACGTCATTTCGACCTCAAGGCTCTGATTGGTTGGTGCTCAAACGTGAGAACTGAAAAAACTCATGAGCTTTTCCACACACCATCACGCCCCACTGCGTCGGTGGTTATGGCGCAGCGGGAACACTGCGTTGGTGGAAACGGCGCAGCGTGACGATCGTTCAAAAGGCTTCAGTTTAAATTTGACCAATTAGGTGCTTTGGTGTTGTTGGTTGACAGTATTTTGTGAGTTCAAGCATGCGTCCACAGCCTGATCGAAGTGCGCCCACGTATGTCGAACTGTGGCCAGGAGATTATGTGCCGTAGGTCCATTGATGACAAATAGGCAACTTGTATCAAGATATGTGATTTGGTATTCTTACACTCTTAGTGTTCATGAACCAATATTTAGAAAGCAGGAAAATGAATTACTTGAAAATGTATAATTGTACTCCTCATGCTTGCTCTATAAAGTGCTCTGTTTTGATTTGTTATCCATGCAGCACAGGTTTACCAATTTCTGCAGCAGATATAAACTTACTATCGTTTTAACACTTTCCACGCGGCCATTATTTTTACCATATACAAAACGGATTTGTCAGAAACCTTTCCCAATTTTTAAAGTCTATCTCAAGGATTACTGAACCAATACTAGGCATCTTTATACTTATTTCAATGCATTTTCCATGGTGTTTCCAAATATGGTAATGAAATGTAACAATTTTGACATTTTTGGAAAAATTTGTGAAATTTTAGAATGTCGTCTGCAGCCGCCTGCTGCGTGGAAAGCGTTAAGTATATTTAACAAAGTATGAACAAAAATCTGAATTTGGATTTATATTTCAGGCAAAAGTACATGAGTGGTCTTATCTGAATCGCAATTTCATTTGCTATAGACCATTTCAAATCCGAAAATATACGACCACCCGAATGCTTCCGATTAGCCGTGTGATTTGACGCTCGGTTACATGACCTGTCAGCTCCTGACAGGTCATGGCCATGTGCCGGAGAAAAACAACGTGGTTTTCACCCGTCTGCCCGTGTGGTAGATTGCGCTGGTGTTGCTGATAGATTGTATCCCTCACTAAGTTGATGTTGCGGCATTTCAGTAACAACAAACGGTGAGATGAAAGCGATTTGGGGTAATATTTTCACTTTTTACCATCTGCTCGATACATTTGGAATTTGCCCGTCAGCGCCTTTGTTGACAAAAACACAAAATAGTCTCGTTCCACGTTTTACTTCTCATGTGTGCACGCGTGTATGTGAACATAGTAAATCATTGAGGCGGAACAATGCTGTGAATGCGATCAACTGTTGCGAAGAACGCGCAACGCACCTACTCCACGTGACCTGTTTTTCCGAAGATTTCCAATCTCAATTTGAAATGGTCTATCTATACAACTGCTCTGATAACAACATTTTGATGAACATGTTTAAAGCTTTCCATGCGGCTGGCGTCTGCAGACGACATTCCAAAATTTCACAAAATGTTTCAAAAATATCAACATTATTGAATTTCATCACCATAATTGGAATCACCAAGAGAAATGCATTAAAATAAGTACAAACATGCCTAGTATTGGTTCAGTAATCTTTGAGATAGACTTTGAAAGTTGGGAAATGTTTCTGAAAAATATGTTTGTATATGGAAAATTCAATAGCCACGTGGATCATAAAGTCATACTCTCCTTGGTTTAATTACAGGTCGTTACAGCTATCAGGGAATGGTTTCCGTCAGCCGAGACCAGCGATACTGGCCAAAGGAACACCTACTCTACTGGCCTATCTAAAAGACAGGATACCTACGAGTTAGTACAAATCTTATTGAGCGTTGATTTCCATTGATGGCCTCGTTAATATAAATGCCAATGTGTACTTGTATATGTGTACGTATGAGACTCATGCAGCATTATGTTCCACCCTAATATTAAACTTTAATGCCAATAATTTAACTATTGGCCGGTCATAAATTCTCCAATTCCCAGATTCGGCAGGCCAGTGGTCATGCCCTTCAGCATTGTGTTGATATAAATGGCACAGATGCCCTTAACATTAACAATGACAGCAGAACATACACTTTATGGCCTGAAGGTTTTTGGATTAAGGCAGTCGAACATAATGGAAAATCTATACAGTCAACATAACAAGTAACTGCCATAACTCTAAAAGTATTAATCATACATAAACATATTAAATTATAAAGCTGTTCATAAATTTCTCCTCTTTAATTTGAGATATTGCAGGCTAACAATGGTTGTTTATTGAGTAAGTTACAATCCCAAATGTAATGTCAAGTACAATTTTCATTTTCCTTTATACACGCGGACTCAGACGGGCGAATTACTGATTACTGGTAGTGGTAGTACTCATTCACCTAGACAAGTTCCACCAGTCCCCGAAGTGTCGTCCGGCACCCGCTGAACTAATATACCCAGAATGCATAGCGTGTGCCTCCACTTGGGGACTGGTCACAAAGCGTGAAAATATCAGGAGCAAAATAACATCACAATTCCGATGTTATTTACGCGCATGCATTGCCACGCAGATCTGCCGGCACGACGCTTCGCGGCGGGGTGATGGTTCAGCAGAGGAAACCTAAAAAGTGCTCCGTCATTTTGGGCTGGAACATTTCCAGTCGTCACAACAGCGAACGCAGTGGAGCGTATTGTACGACTGGAGGATAAAGTCTACTCATTCACCGGTCGATGCTCAGGTTGTTGGATAGTCGGCTGCCTGCATTGTTACGGTTGATCAACACAGCACACACGCTTTACCTGTCATACTCTCCCCGTGTTGAACAGAAAAATATGAACTTGAAAATCAGACTTGACCTTACATTTGGGATTGTAACTTCCTCAATATTCCACCATTCCTAGCGTGCAACATCTCAAATTAAAGAGGAGACATTTCTCAACAACTTTATTAATTTAATATGTAGGAGTTATACTTTTAGAGTTATCAGCACATTTATTACCTGGTCAGTTACTTAGTGTGTTTACTGTAGTTCAAGCCTTAGCAGCCATTAATACAGCAGTGTCCTTCAGTAAACGTGCAGACTCTCAAGATCGAGGGTTTTTGCTATTTGCTGCCTGTAAGTAAATAGTGAGCCTTGCATTGATATAAACTAAACAAATTTCCCAATTACAAAAATATTCAAGTCAAATGTTGTTCCACTGCTAGATAACTAAATACAGTAAACGCTTGATGTATTGTGTATATAGAGAAAAGCAGTAATACTATATGTTGGGGTGTATATATGTATGTCGTGAGTGTAAATGTTGAAAACATGTCCATGTCCTGATCAATTTATTTTTACATTGATGTATGACTCAATTTGCAATACTGTGTTTGCTATGGTTCATGAAGGCACCTTGTCAAAAAACAATCTTCTTCAATAAGGTTTATTGCGAATAGGTAAAAATCAATTGATTATCCTTTTCTGATGCATTGTGGGAGAGAAAAGGGACAAAATTTGCCCCATTTTCTCTCCCACAATGCATCAGAAAACGATAATCAATTGATGTTTACCTATTCGCAATAAGGCTTATTACTCTAGTGGTCATTCTCATAATTTAAGCAAAATTCCCTGCACAATTCTTTTTGCGAGAATTTTCTTTTCTCAAATCATGTAAATCAGCCCTTTTTAGGCTGAAAATCTGTCGAATAATTTGTTTCACATTTCTTATTATAAATTCCCTATTTTTTCAGATTTTGGTACCATTTTAGGTTATTTTTTGATTTATTTTAAAAATCCTGACCGACCGAACCCTACTTGACAGGTCCACCCGCCCGTAAAACAGGGTTTTTTTGGTCGCCTTACTTAGCCCCAGGGCTTGAATTAATCGAAGGCATCGAAGGCAATTGCCTTCAATACCATGCACCTAGTTGCCTTGATGCCCTCAAATTATGGATGTTTTCACTCCATTCAAAAGTATATAATGGCCTTGGATAAAGTTGGTGCCCCTTTCAAATTGCCTTAAATTGCCTGCCCTTTTCATTTCTTATTTCAAGGCCTGCTTAGCCCCTCTTTGTGATAATTCAATGCATTTTTGCTTATAACATCTAATAGAAATATTTGTCAGGTTTACCATTTTGTAGGGATGGGGAAAATATGGGTTTTCTTTTGATATTAAACTCAATTTTGGGGAAAAGGTCTAGTGATCTGGTCACCCACTTTTAAGTGATTATTTTGGGGGTTATTTTCGTGTTCTTCCATATTTATAAAAACTGGCATGTTGAATAATTGTCAATTTTGCTTTATATACATAAACCTATTGATAAAAAATGGCATTTTGAATAATTGTCAATTTTGCTTTATATACATAAACCTATTTATATGAAATGGCATTTTGAATAATTGTCAATTGTGCTTTATATACATAAACATATGTACTTGTAGAAGCATATATATATATTAATAGCATGAAAAGTGTCACTTTGTTCATGTATACATGATCAGGTCAATGATAAATTTCCAGATTTCTTTTAATTTAGGCAATCAACAGACCTCTTTGTGTAGCATCACAAACATAGTTCCTTATCAAATTTTCTCATTGAGCACCAGAACTTGAGATAAAATCACATCTTCAAGAGTTACTTAAATCCCTCGGATTTGTTTTTTGTTTTGCTTAAACATTTTTAGTTTTGAAAATATTGACCCAAAAGAGCCAAACAAAATTGTTTATCTCAAAAATCACATTTTTGGCACTTTTTGGTCAATATTTTCAAAGCTAAAAAAATGTAAGCCAAAAAAAAAAAGGTTCCTAGATAATTGATTTTTGGTGAAATTTGTAATCAAAAACAGATTTTGTTCGGTTGTCTGAAACTTTTAGCGCCAAAAAGTGATTTTTGGGCAAAAATGTAGAAATCACTATTTTTTGTGAAATTTGATACCAAAAATGGATTCTCCGACTCATTTCATTTGAAAAATTGTATACTTTTATGTACATTACATTATTAGTTTAAAAGTTACAGTGCTTGATAAATTGTGACCACTTTTGGGCTATCACGTGACAGCAAAGTGATGGCATGATGATATCACAAACACTAGTGCTCAAGCAGGGGTCGCATTCTGACGCGTCTGCGCGTCCTAGACCTCTCACTTTCTTATAGTGACGCGTCAGGTTTCAAATTGGAAAGACTTGCGGGTCCCGATTAAAATTGAAGGGACCCCTTAAATTTGACGATGTATGAAAATGGAAACCTTAAGAAATTCTGTAAATTACATATCCATCCTTTGCTCACAATATACATTCACTAAAACTGATGTCCGAAAAAAGTAAAATGTTCAAATACCCAAACTTCAGGACCCCTCAATTTCTTGGGGGACTCCTTAAATTTGTTTTTTGAAGTCCTACGGGGTCCTGACAAATGTCAAGGGACCTCTCACATTTTTGATCCAGTGCTATCCCTGTGCTCAAGGATAATAATACAAAAAAGGTAACTATTTTTACTCTATAAGTCTACATTATGCTGATGTAGTTGCTATTATAATATTTGTTTACAAAATGTATTTGCCTTTATTCCACCACTTTCTAAAGTCCTGAACAGAAGTAACTTACCAGGTAATTTTAATTTTAAAATGCGCTCATTAACTCAACAAATATGGTTCCAACTTTAAAATATTTAATTGCACAATTATGGGATAATTTGTATCGCACTTGGGTTTTGAACATGCATGACGCTTCTTAAGCATGTATGTGTATGGCCACCATTGATCTATTTCTTTGTGATTATGTCTTTTATGGTTGAAAAAGAAGAAGTAATGTATTGCTTAACACTTTCCACGCGGCTATTAGATTTACCATAAAACAGATTTTTCAAACCTTTTCCCAAATTTCAAAGTCTATCTCAAGGATTACTGAACCAATATTAGGCATGTTTGTACTCATGTTAATGTATTTCTCATGGTGATTTCAAATATGGTGATGAAATTTAATAATTGTGACATTTTTGAAACATTTTGTGAAATTTTGGGATGTCGTCTGCAGACGCCTGCCACATGGAAAGTGTTAAGAAGCAAAGATAATTGAAGAGGAGCTTGCTTGCGAAGATCGGTTAACAATTACACCGCTACACACCAAGAAGAATGAAACAAAGTACAGTTAACATTTTCGCACTTGGGTTTTGAACACTCATGATGATATGGACACCATTAGGGGGCTGGCATTTTCTTCGGAAGGGGGGGGGGGGGGGTCCCAAATATACTGGGGGAGGGGTCATAGTTTTTTTGACATGAAAACGGGGGGTCATAAAATTATTTCATTGAAAATGGGGGGGGGGTCACAAATTTATCAAAGCATGCTTTCTGAAATGTGTGTTGGGGGGGGGGGGGGGTCACAAAATAATGGACTGTATTGGTAGGGGGGGTCATAAAAATATGCAGCTCTTGGATAGGGGGGGTCATGAAAAAATTGTCTGGGTCTATCCACATTTTTGGGTCCCCCCCCCCCCCTTCCGAAGAAAATGCCAGCCCCCTTAATCAATTCATTAATTGAAGCATCCGCAAACCTTTTACTATCAACAATTTGCCTATTGCTACACCAAAGGCTGCATGTAGATGAAACAAGTGCTAAAGTGAAAAACGGACTTTGTTTTTGTTTTGGACTTATAGCTCTGTTAATATTCAGTTAATATTCACATGTTATATTTCAAATAAAAGAAAGAATTTTCTTTACCAATTTATAGTTTAATCGTTTTATGTACAAGCTATAGTTTTGGAGTTAAGAGCATTATTTTGAGGGCTCAGAAACACAAGGCCTTATCTCCATTTTGACCATTTTGAGAAAAAGACTATTGAAGATTTTTAAACACATTGGGGAGATGGAGATGAGGCCTTGTGATACTGGCTATAACTTTGAAAGGGGTTGTGTTATGGAGATAAGGCTGTGTGTTACTGGAAAGAGAATTTCTTTCTGAAAATGTTGATACTAAAATCTCATTTTTGAAAAAAAATGGAGATGAAGCCTTGTGTTTCTGAGCCCTCGATTTATTACCTGGTCAGTTACTTTTTGAGGACTGTAAACTGCAATATGCTGGTTCTCTGCACCCTGGATCCCCGGCCCAACTTATCCATAGGTGCAAGTACAGGGTTCTCAATTGCCGGCCGTAACCGTAAGCTTAACACATCAGGCCGGTGCCACTGTCCATAGATTCCCATTGCCGACATTGAAGCCTCTAATGTTTTTCGCCCTCGATTTACAAGGTACATTTATGCTAATGAGTTGACGCAAAAGGTACATCGCGCAGACATCGCGCTGCATCGAACGTCTCAATGTCCCTTATAAGGACTTTTGTGCTGTCAATCATGGCGTTGTCAAGATAGCGCCCCCATTTTGCAAGGTACATTTTGCGAAATCACGCCCATATGCCCAGGCTTCATATTTGCGATTCGAATAGCCTCTCCCATTACTATTAAACTCCCTGATTACATTGTCACTCTGTTATGGCATAAGGTAAATAATGATCAACACACTGTAGCGGAATGCGTTGTTGCGCTGCCATAGCTACGGCGCGGTGGGGAACGCGCTATGACCCCTATGACATGCGTGTGAAGTCCGGCGCTGTGGTGAGCGCAGATACACGTGTATTTTGTGCCAATCAGCAAATTTGTTATCATTCTAAGCATGAAGCTGGCTTGATCAAATTTATTTGTGGATCTATTTTTCGTCAATCATGAATATGCATGACTTTTATGTCAGCAAATCAGCTTTGAGTGCATTTATGGATAAGTTATGTGGAACCCATTGATGCAGGGAACCAGCATAATACTGCAACTGGGAAGTATGGAATCAGGTTAACAATTATGTATTCAATTGAATCGATCCCTTTCAACCGAAAAGTTGTTCAATGATTTTGTTTTAAATGGGACCTGAATATTTTGACTCGCTCTGTGTAGACTGAATTGATATTGAAGTTCTTTGTTAAATGTTCTGTATACATTTATAACAAAACATTGATGTCAAACAAAAACTTATATTCATTTTGGAATGAAAGATATTTTATTTATATATGCAGATTTATTTCTTTGTGTATGGTTGAAAAAGAAGTAATGTGTTGCTTAAGAAAAGATAAAAAGTGTGAGTTATGTGACTTATTGACTGTTTTACTTTATGCATTACAAAAGGAGCTTGTTGTATTATCTTCAATTTGATCACATTTGATACAGGGTTAAGCCTTCATTCTCTGATTGACACATCTCCAATTTGACTAAACAAACAGTATCTATAGTAGATTCATAAATACTGGCCGATCGTTATTAATTTGGACCTATTTCATTTTACATCAGGAAAAATAACAATGGACCAATCACAACGATGACATGGTTTCCTTGCCGAATAATTGACTTCAAAGCTTTGAAGCAACTTAAGTGGGCTGTGAACCCTCAGGTGTAGCCTCTAAGCTGCCGTAACTTCTTCATTATTCATTAAATCTGTATAAAATATACATTTTTTTGCAGAAAAGGGTTCAATGAATCCAACCCTGATCATGAAATTGACCATTTTGGAGACCCATTTTAGGATCTGCAAAGATAACTCAAAATAAATGTTGTCGTACTAGTTTTATTATATTCCTAATACAATTCCCTAGGAACGTTTTTGTTGTTGAATTATTGACCAAAAAAGTGCCAAAAATGTGATTTTCATGATTTTGGAGGTTACAAAAATCACATTTTTTGGTCGATAATTCATAAAATAATAAGGATTTAAATAGATTGAATGAATAATGAGGGAGTTACAGCAGTTTTACGGAGGCTATACCTGAGGGTTCACAGCCCCCTTAATAAGTGACACATTGGTCATTGTTGCTTCTTGAAGGTTTTATTCTTTTTGTATAGATGAGGATCACGTTAGAAAGAAAAAAATCAATTTGGATGATGGGACGAGAGACCGTTGGCACTATTTTGGATATGAACTATGTACAAGTAACCGGTTCTCGTGTCAAAATGGACATTTAAAAGTCCGATTTCCTTTAATTTAATACCTAGTAAATGTCAGAAATTATGGGTTTAGTAACATTCAAAATAAATTGTTTTTGCTGCGTGTAATCAATTTGTAATAACAAATCTGGATATGATCACAACCAAAATATATCATGTCAAAACCTGCCATTTTTATGGGAACTCAAAAGTGTTTGCAATGGTTTGAACCCACGACCCTACACATACAAAAACCACTTGTTTTTTAAAAATTACTATAATCTTTACTTAACGCTTTCCATGCGGCAGGCGGCTGCAGACGACATTCCAAAATTTCACACAATGTTTCAAAAATTTCAAAATTATTGAATTCTATTACTATATTTGGAGTCATTATGAGAAATGCATTGAATTAAGTACAAACATGCCTAGTATTGGTTCAGTTATCCTTTAAATAGACTCTGAAAATTACGAAAAGGTTTCTGAAAATTCTGTTTTGTAATGGTAAAATTAATAGCCGCGTGGAAAGTGTTAAAGAGAAGTCGCATTTCACATTATCGTTATACTAATGTTGCAATATTCGAATATATAAAATCGATCATCGGTAGTTTCAAGTGCGCCCACTAATCATGGGCGTATTTGACGGCAGGGCTACGAAATCCGCGGGAACGGGGTTCCCAGAAAGAGATCTTGGGCCGGAAAAAACCCCACAAAACAGAAAAAAATCTGTACAAAATGATAGAATAAAAATGTCAAAATTACCTAATTTAAGCTTTAAAATGGATCAGTGGCGCGAGGCGTAGTTCAGGGGGGGGGGGGGGGGGAAATGCCCCCCTGACAAAAAACTCAATTTGGGCCCTCGACCCCCACCCCCCTAAAAAAAAAAGGGGGTGAGAAAAAAAGTAAATAGGAAAAAAATGAGAAACAAGGTATTTAAAAAAAACTGGACGGGGGAGATAGAAGACTGTTGAAAGTTCAAGAACAGACATTAACAAACAGCGTTGCTACTATGTTTCCTAACAATTTAACTCTAAGGGATTCAAAAGTGTTTTTGATATCAAATGAAAGGTCCCATTTCTCATTACACTGATGATGCCCTTAAATCTAGAATAGGGTCAACAACCTTTAAGACGTATGGTTAACATTGATGAAGAAGTTGGATTGGGGTAATTAAAGTTGTATGGTGGACACCGAATCATTCAGAAATATTATAAGGACACATTGAGAAATAGGTTATGTAAAACTTTTTTTATGAAAGACTGGTACCTTCTGTTTAAAGTTTGAAAATGAAAACAGGCTTATCCATTTTATTTGCGGCGGTTTTAGACTTTGCTAAACATGCTCAGCATTTAGTGCTTGGGCCAAGTGCCAAAATATGGTCAATCGGTACCACGTGTAGGGGCAAAGCATGAGTGGTATCAAATTGTTCCTACATACCAACTGTATATGATTTTATTTGCTAGACTTTTCAAAAATTCAGCTTTAGCCTTCAAATTTGCATAAACAAAATGGCCGCCGGCGGCCATTTTGAAAATCTCAATTTTGAGCAATTCACCATAGAGGTATGTGTAACACATCATTTTAGGGGTTTTGAGGGGTGGGGAATTCATTTCTGACATCAGTTTAATGATTAGAAGTCAGTACTACATGATAAGGTAAAATTTGAGATTGAAAATTCAAGATTGCTGCTGCATACCATAAAATGTACCATAATTTTGAGCCACTAACTATTGAAGTATGTGTATTACCTCATTGTATATGTTGTTGGGTGTTGATGAATCCATTGCTGAAACTTACTTTATATTAGTGATAAGAGGTCATATTTATCTACTGAGGTCAAAATAAAGGTCATAAACCAACAAAATTGGCCAAAAGTGCAGATTACATACATCAAGAAAGGTTACTTTATTTCCAAATATTTATTTTTTATTTTTGACAAATTCAAATGTTCAGTGTCAGTTCACTGAATTGTTAAGTATGGCCCCACTGGGGAAGGTATCTAACTGGCAGTGGTATGGGAGATGCTCTTATTAATAGTGAGGTGTTTGGGCCAAAAACAGTTTCGACGGTGCTCTCTGGTGGCCACTACGTCAGGTCATTGAAGGGAATGCTTATTGTATCAGAGGTCCTTGATTCTCTTATGCGGAGTGCCTTCTGGCACTCTAATGATCACACATCTGTTCCCTTTGTCCAGTCAGCCATTGAGCTTAAGAACACCTTGAAGAACAAAAGACGAGTGGAGTGTGTCCCACAGTTTGAACAGGCATCTGCTGAAGCTGTGGATCTCCGTCAACAATTTGATACGTTTGCTCAAGAGTGCCAGGAGAAGTCAGAATTGTGCAGGTACTTCATGAACTTTTGCAAGATTGTGTATATCATCAAGCAGCTTATTGTAGCAGACCGTGATGGCAACTGGCCATTGCATATCGGAACAGTGGCATTCATTGGTATCTTTCGAGAGTTGGATGCCATCAACTATTTCCGGTATGGGTCATGGTACTTGGAAAGAATTCAAGTTCTGGAGGTGACCTACCCTTCACTTTTTCGCCGGTTTTGTATGGGACACTTTGTTGTGAAAGATCGAGCTGGTGCAGTTTTCGCTGCAGGGGCCATAGAACAATCACAAAACAGGTTCTCACAGGGTCTAGGCGGACATGTGATTGTCGGAAGTGCTGGAGATGCTCCTGTTTTCGCCGAGTTTGGTCTGCTTTTTCAAGAAATACTTGCGACTAGTAATCTTCTCCAGTCACTCACCAATGCCCGCCTCATGGATCACCTTGAAATCAATACAGCATGAGCTTGTTGGACGCAAAGGTCTGATATTGGACCGAAATGTGATAGCGTTGCTGGACATCGTCAAGGCACGACTCCTGAAGGCGATAGAGAATGGTGATGCAGCGTACCAGGCATTTCGTAACGAGTGATTTGTAGTCAGGTCCATAAGCTGAGCTAGCTTTACAATATCAAAGGTGAAACTTCCAGCCTTCAATTCATCACCGGGTGACATAAAGAAGACCAGCACAGAAGCAACCAAGAGTACTGTCTCCAACAAAGACATCGCATCTGCACAGAGGGAGGCCGAGATTGCTACATTACGTGGATTTTTATCACAGGATTTTTATTCCCATGACCTGTTACAGTCCAGTCCACTATTTGCCGGGAAATTCACTACAAAGCCCGACAAGTCCCAATTGGTTGCTGAGCTGGAAGTCAATCTTACCCCCAGATGACTACAAATTCAACCGGGATAATACCCCAGTTGACTACAAATTCAACCGGGATAATACCCCAACAACAAACGTTGTGATTGACTTTATGTCGAAACTACGTCAATTCCCCAATTTTCGTTCTATGTTTGCCAACTTTGGTGGAGTCGTTCAGGAGGTTTTCCAGAGTGCCTATCGCATTTGTCCATCACCGACAATGACTCACTTTATAGTGTTCGACAGCTAATGAGTTGAGTATCAAGGAGGGTGAACGAATCTCGGGAGATTAGCGCTGTTGGCTTGGCCGTTGTGGATGAGTCTGTGTCAATTCCACTCCAGATGGACTAGTTTGGGGCATCAAGTGTCAACAAACAGAACCTTTAACTGCTGGCGAGGGATGTAGGGGAACGAGATTTGCAAGACGTGGTTCTAAGTGGGATGGTGGTCAATGAAGAGCTACTGTCTGCACGCCTGAAACTCGCTGTCTCTCCTGCAACTGATCTGTCACTTCCTAGCAAATGGCAAGAGGAGGCGGACTACCGAGTAATAGCTCATGTGCATTTGGCAGCACAAAGAGGATGTGAAAGAATGGTTGTGATGTCTAATGACACCGATACTGTCATCCTTCTTCTACACTACATTGGTTTGTTTAAAGAGGTCGGCTTGCAGGAGCTTTGGGTTCAGTTCGGGACAGGTGAGAAGCGACGTATGATTCCGCTTCATGTGCTGCATCTCAAGCTAGGAGACGAACTATGTCGTGTACTCATCAAGGCGCATGTCCTAACTGGTGACGATGCACTCAGCCAGGTAGGCACAAAACATGCCGCGTTTGTATGTAATCCTACAAGGTTCCTCTCCAGCTTTGGTGATTTTCCTGTTCTCTCTGAAGCAGACCTACATCAAGCAGAACAATACATCGTCCATGTATGGCTGGTGCAAGAAGCAAAACCACTGCAAGTTCATTTGACCAATTTAGACTTGACGAACTATACCACCAACATCTAGTGTCATCCTGGGACATTTGAGAAGAGCATTCTATGTTATCAGAAACGCCTTTACCTTCTTGATGATGATGGAAGTCAGCTCGACCCCATTCATTATGGCTGGATCAATCAAGACGGTATCTTCATACCCCTTCAGTCTCTGAAGCCGATTCCTGCTAAGCTTCTGACCCTGTGTAGCTGTAGTGGACAGTGTATAAACTCAAGGCGTTGTTCGTGCAAGGCGGCAGAAGTTATGTATGTGATCTACTGCCATAAAAAGTTAATGAACCCATCTGTGTTAACAAATAGGCAAATGCTAAGCCATCATCTTAACTCTAATTTGGGAATTTCAGCAATTTACCACTTTTGTGCAGACTGATGTGCAGGTACTATTATGTAACTAGTTTGATTGATTTAATTTTGAGAATGTGCGATCTACCAATTAATAATGTAATTACGTGTGCCTACCGCAGGCTTTCTCAACTATATTTGGTAAGATATCAAACCACCAAGCACCACTGTCCATGTCGTTAATATGGGTAAGTCCTGAGTCCTGACACACATTTATATTTAAATTGATCATGATAAATGAAGAGGTGGATTTGTTCTGACTTAAGGCTATGCGTCACCTGGTACAGAATCATCGCGCCACAATAGGCACATGCACCACAAGTTGAGAATTCCTGAACATACGTCATTTAATACCAAACAAGAAGTTTAACAGATTAAACATGTCCATGGCATACTCATATTATTACAGTCAACTGTATCCCTCTTCCAATTTTGATAGCCTTGATTCTCAATGTGTGTGAAATTTTGATTTTAGCCTTTTGAGGGATTCTTTACCTTGACCATAACATATATTCTTGACCTCATATAATAAAAGTAATGTCAGAAATGGATTCCTCACACACACAAACCTATAAAATGAGGTATTACACATACTTTTATGGTTAGTGGGTCAAAATTTATATTTTTTGTACGATAACCATTGCCATTTTGGATTTTCAAACTCAAATTGAACCTAACCATGTAATACTGACCTCGAATCATTAAAATGATGTCAGAAATGGATTCCCCACACCCAAAACACCCTAAAATGATGTGTTACACATACCTCTATGGTGAATTGCTCAAAATTGAATTCGGTTTGAATTAAGCACCTCCGTGATTCTTGAAGGTAAAGGGTCCCTCGAGTCAAATCAAGAGTCAAAATCTCTGTGGGATTCGGTGTAGACCAGGTTCAAGCCAGGGCCAGGGCCAGGACTATCATGCCCATCATCCAACTTGTTTACTTCAGATCATGTGATTTATATTGCGCATATTCAACTAACATAATAATCCATATCCATGTGGCAGCCATATTGAATTCATGCAGATCTGTTAACCTATAGCATTCTAAATGGGTAAGCACATGCATCACGATTCTGTTTACTATCCAATATAGCCTAATTATAATCAGTTAAATACACAGCATAACTAAACTGCTCACACAAAGTTAGGAAACTTTTTCTAATCAAGTATATTTTCATTATTTATTACCCTCTTGTATTATGTTGCATATCAATGGAAAGCTGAAGTGTTCTTCTTTAAAATGATACCAAATGTGCAATGATGACATGTTGCTGGACTTGGCTACATGAATGAGAATGAGGCAAAGTCACAAATCAAATGTGCCAAAATTACCGTTATCTGTGCTAACCAGTCAATAGGTAATGGCACCGGGTTCTCTCCAAATCTGTTAAACGCGGCATATTGAAACTGCAAAACATTTACCGTGTCTCAGAAAAATGTACAAGTCGTAGGCCTAAACCTTTCATCACTTACCTTCATGACCTTCCACCTGGAGTCATTGTTAACCCAGTCTTGCAAATACCCAAATAATGGTTTTCTAAAGAGATGAGGGTTTACTTGTGTAGGTTGTGCTCACTGGTGCAAATCTTTGTGTAAACCATTCATGGTTCTCAAGTATGACCGGTTTGATTATTGATCATTTTACCTATTGACTGTTTAGCACAGATAACGGTAATTTTTGCACATTTGATTTGTGAATTTGCCTCATTCTCATTCATGTGGCCAAGTTCAGCAACATGTAATCATTGCAAATGGGGTATGATTTTAAAGAGAAACACTTCAGCTTTCCACTGATATATAACAGATACAAAGAGGGTAATAAATAATAAAAATATACTTGATTAAAAAAGTTTCCTAACTTTTTGTGAGCAGTTTATATCGCAGCAGAAGGTTAACTATAATAACCAAAATTATGCAAAATGGCTGCCATATGAGTTGTTTAAAGTTTGAAGTTTGAAATGAATTTGACTGACAGCCATTTTATACTATAACATGATTAAGCTACATATGTTGATCTCTATATTGTGTAATAATTTGTCCTGAATCCATGGCAACTCTGTAATTTGGCGGCCATAGTGGGTTTATGCAAATTTGATAAAGAATTTAAATTGAATGGTAATTGCTTGATCTGGTTGTTTGTAATCATCACCTCATTTTAGGAATTATTGACTAACATATTTCATCTGTATTGCAGCATATAGCCACGTTAGGTTTCCAAAAATAAATGGCAGCGATTTTGTTTATGCAATTATTTAGGCATTCTTAGGGTCTTGTATGTATTCCTAATATTCAGAAATGTTTTTAGCTAATGTAACTTAGTGATTATAACCTGTAAACTATACAATTTACATCATATTATGCCTCAGCCTCCACTTGAAAAAGCCAAATTGTGTCCGAAATTTATGAAAATGATGTAAAATGGCGGCCATTTTGGATTTATGCAAATGAGGTTGAATGAGATATTGACAGCAATAGATTCAGTTGCCTCTGCACTGTCTATAACCTTAGTTTAGCAAGCTTTTCTGCTCAAATATTTCATCTATAAGGCAGTTTATGGCTAAAACCAGCTTTTGCATAAATGTTGATGGCGGCCATTTTGTTTATGCAAATTAGAAGGCTAAAGCTGAATTTTTGAAAAGTCTAGCAAATAAAATCATATACAGTTGGTATGTAGGAACAATTTGATACCACACATGCTTTGCCCCTACAAGTGGTACCGATGAGTCCACTTGGCCCAAGGACTAATTATCAGTCCCGGGCATCAGTGCACGCAGTGTACGTATACAACACACTGACCCATCTGCAGGCCGTCAGCTACGCGGAAATCTCTGCACAACGCATGTATACCATACGCCAACATTTCCACCCTGAAAGTACGTTGTGAAATTGCCGTTTTTTGGTCGAAGTCATGACTAAATTATTATGAAACTCCAGAATTTATCGCAAATGATGTGTATTATAAAAACAATCGATGACAGAAAATAAAATTTATTGATAAATGTGGATTTTTAAGGGGCTGAAGTCGACAGGTTTTCTAGCGATACATAGTCATTGGGAATACTACGCCAATCGCAAACAGTCGCGATTTAAACAAATTGTTGACACTTTTTAAAAATAACATACCAGTATATAATTTCCTACGAGAATTGAAATCTGATGATCCAGTATCAAACAACAACGTCCAAAATGTCTCAAGAAATATTCCAAAATGTCTCCGGCCGTCCATACCATCGATGTATTCAAACACACGCAGCACTACAGCACTGCATTGCACTAACAGTGCATGGCAAAGGTCGAGGGGTTGTTGCCATATCATTGGGCTAATCATATTGAAGGGTTCACCTAGACTGTAACTCTCAGCCGCCCTCTTATGTCGCTATCTTGCAGGCTCCGATATTTGTACAGCTTTAGCGTCCGTACGGTAATATTGATGACTGGGGGATGTCATTGGGCTAATTGCGAGACCAAGGCAACACGGAACAAAGAGACCGTGGACTCAGTGACTCAGTATATTACTAAATCATATAATATAATACAAAATAGCATCCAAATAGCTTAGTATATTACTAAATGGCATCCAAATAGCTGAAATAACTTACTGTGTCCTCTTACCTTCATATTATAACAATATCAATTACATTTTACAACAAAATCGCTTCAGAAGATGATTAATGCAAGTTATTAATATTAGCAAATGCCGCGAATTTTAGGGGTTTGTGAAAAGGTTACGACTTAGAAACGTCGTTTCAAATGACGGGGTCGCTCATCTCCCCCGTCAAAAAGACCGAGGTTATTAGCCAAAAAGAAGGCAAAATTGTACATATATAGTACATTTACTGTGCGATATTTTTGGACTGCGATTTTTTTTTGGACTGCGAAATTTTTGACCTAACCCCCCCCCCCCCTCCCCCCTCCCCCCCCCCCCCCCCCACACTTACGTGAAATTCACGAGGTAAGTGACTTGAAAAAAAATTGGGGCAACCTTTTACGAACATTTTAGAAATCTTGCCCCCCCCCCCTGCAAAAAAATCCTAGCTACGCCACTGAAATGGATCTTATTCTCCAAGATTGTTAAAAGTAAAACTGCCGTAACTTCTTCAATATTCATTTAATCTGTATATAAGTACAGTTATTTGCAGAAAAGGGTTCAATGAATCCAACCATGATAATAAAATTGACCATTTTGGAGAAATTTATAAAAAATACTTGTTTTGACCCATTTTAGGTTTGGAAGAGATAACTCTTGTCAAATTTTGTCAAATTTTGTCATACTAGTTTTATGATAATCGTGATAACATTCCCCAGGGGTGTTTTTTGTTTGTTTTGAATATCTTATTTATTTTTAAAGTTATAGACCAAAAAGTGCAAACAAATGTGATTTTGTTTCCCAAAAATGTAATTTTCATGATTTTGGAGGTAAAAAAATTCACAATTTCCATCTGTGTACTTTTGACTATCAAGATACTATGATTCCTCTTGTCAAATGAACCGACAGTGCCAATCTCAACCGACACGACAGTAAATATTGGGGGGTGGGGGTGATAGCGCCCCTCGCCCCCCCCCCAAAAAAACCCCACTTTTAAGGACCTTTTTTCTGATCTCCCTTTTAAGGACCTTTTTTATCACCCCTCATTTTTCCAACCCCCAAACCAATTTATGAACACTCCCTAATAGTAGACGATGGAATATCTTTTTTTATTCGAACAATTTAAACATACGAGGTTTTTCTGCAATTTGTCGAAATGGAGAAATCACCATCCCTACTCAATGGGATGTATCTTCTATTTGATAAGTCCGATTTTCATGATCAAAGATTGCAATGAAAAGTAACAATAATTCAAAGTTGATTTTAATACAACGAACATGATATCATTGATATTTATGGTTGAAAAAAAGTAATAGAATTTGGACATCGTTGGCGGTACTAATCTTTTTGGGGACACTCTGAATCAATAGGGTTTTACCCTATAACCATAGATCCTTAAGAAGTCTCAAGGATCTATGCTATAACAGAATTGCTTATGACCGATAAAGCATGACTATTAGTTGTAGGGGAGATGCGGGAGAGTTGAGCCACCGGGAGAGTTGAACCACCCCCTATAACTCGAAAAGTAGTAACTTACTAAAATGTATATTGGCATATATTGTTATATAGCATCAATACGACATTCTTAATGTTAAACTCTACTGTCATGTGTGCTCAGTATCAAAGATACCTAAACAAAATCATTTTTTTTCACTTTTGAGTGAAAAATAGAAAAATAAATGTTTTGTCTTTTTTCCCATAGCAAGACTTAGAATATAATAGCGGTAATTTGTTTATTGAAGGGGGTATATATGACCATTATTTTGGAGAACTATTGTAAACTACCAAAAGTTCTACACCAGACAGGATTGGGTTATTTACAAAATGGTCACCATGAGGAGAGTTGAACCATTGGTCATGGGGAGAGTTGAGCATAGGGAAAACATGTAGTAACATTTTGATTTTTGGACTAAAGGTGAAAAATGTATAATAAATGAGAGAAAATGTTATTTTGTGCCATGATAATAACAATTGAGCACCATATTTACTTTAAATCAAAAGTTGAAAAAAATGATTTTGGTTTTTTTCACCAGCCATTGACTTATCATGCTGGCTCAACTCTCCTGTAATGGTGGCTCAACTCTCCCATACTGTAGGGAGAGTTGAGCCACTTTACCAATTTTTTTCAAACCTTTTGTATAAATAAGCCTTAACTGCTATCCCAATTGTTATTGTTTCACAACGAAAACAACACTCTAAAGTTTATCTTACACTAATTGTTTACAGGTTTGTACTTTTCTTCCGCATATGGTGACACAAAATATAAAAAATGGCTCAACTCTCCCGCATCTCCCCTAATGGTCCCATCAAATTGGATATAATAGTAACACCCCTATAAAACTTTTTGATTTAAAGGGACATTAAGTGGTGTTGAAAAGTTTAAATGTTTAAAAATTTACTTCAGAATTCAAGACGAACATTAAAAATCGCCATTATTGTTGTTTCTACTAACAAAAAACACAGCAAAACTAGATTAAAACAATATCATCGCTATTTATTGAAAAACGCCCTCTATGCAAATATGGCTCGCGTTATGTATCACGCGTACTGCAGGGGATACTGTCGGACGTAAAATGCTGGTCCCGTTGAATCGACGTTTTCTTGTACAAAGAGAGCTGATTTTTCTTAATCCTTATAGGTGTAAGTTCATACATGTAATACAATTATAAAAATAAACTAATCTCAGTTTTTATCATAATTGAGGGCGCTGCCTCCAACACATCTCTTAGTGTCCCTTTAATCTGTGTGACCGTAGTGACACAAGTTGTCCTTTGTTGCTCTCTGCATCAGTAGGTACCATCATACCATACTGATGATGCAACTGATGAGAAGAGCAAGGAACTAAAACCTGGTGTTCAATTTCGTTATCACACAGGTAAGTAATTGCTCATTTTGTACTAATTATTTGTAAAACCTTATTTCATGTTATATATAACAGTATCTATGTTAGATACTTTATAACATTTTGATATATTAATTATTAGAAAGGATGAATTTAAAGGCAAAATGGTCTTAGTGTCGCTGTGGAATTCTAATGATCCAAGATGATCGTGAATGTGATAGTGCCTGAGTTCAAATGTCGGTTATGTACAAAATGCAATGAAACATGGTCATAGTATTGGAATTTTTATTCTAAATAGTGTCATTTTCATGTCGATGCTATCCTAGCAACAGTCTCGACGTATATATTGGGCTATTCCAGAATATATATGCACACCCCCTATAGAGGGGTAATTTTTAAAATGCAAAATTGTTTGGATTTCCGAGCTCTATCGGTTTAAAAGTCTGGATTTCCGGTCAAATTTGGCGGAGTAAAAAGCTGGAATTCCGAACCCCTCTATAGGTATAATTTTTGCCAAATAAAATTTATCTGGATTTCCGGAGATCATTAATGCTAAAAAAGTCTGGAATTCCGAACCCCTCTATAGGTATAATTGTTGCCAAATAAAATTGATCTGGATTTCCGGAGGTCATTTATGTTAAAAAAGTCTGGAATTCCGAACCCCTCTATAGGTACAATTTTATTTCCGGAGATCATTAATGCTAAAAAAGTCTGGAATTCCGAACCCCTCTATAGGTATAATTGTTGCCAAATAAAATTGATCTGGATTTCCGGAGGTCATTAATGCTAAAAAAGTCTGGAATTCCGAACCCCTCTATAGGTACAATTTTTGCCAAATAAAATTGATCTGGATTTCCGGAGGTCATTAATGCTAAAAAAGTCTGGAATTCCGAACCCCTCTATAGGTACAATTTTTGCCAAATACAATTTATCTGGATTTCCGGAGATCATTAATATTAAAAAAAGTTTGAAAATCCAAATCCCTCTATAGGTCGAGTTTGTCATGTAGATGTAGCTAGAAATTGTCTGGATTTCCAATGATCACAGGAATGTAAAAAGTTTGGAATTCCAAACCTCTCTATAGGGTAAAAGGAAATCAATCAAGGAATTATTTTTTAATGCTACCAACTTTTTGCTCAAAAGTGTCATTATTGACTACTTCGGACCTGTCCAAAATTAAAATTTTACTTTTTTCAAACACATCTGCTCAAAAGTGTCTTTTTTAGCACTAAAGTGTCCAAGATGATTCTAAAACTTTCATCAAAATTGCTCAAAAGTGTAATTTTTGACAACTGCAGAGGTGTCCAAGATGAATGTTTCATCTTGGACAACCGCAGAGGTGTCAAAGATGAATGTTTTCACATTTTTTACAACGACAAAATGCTCAAAACTGCAATTTTTTACCACTGTGGACCTGTCAAATATGAAATTTTCACTTATTTACAACATTTTCTCAAAACTGCTATTTTTTTACCAAGTTTACCATGTCAAATATGAATTTCGCACTAATTTCAAACAATTTGCTCAAAAATGCCATTTTTGACAACTGCGGACCTGTCCATGATTTTCACTTATTTCCAAAATTTTGATATTTCAATGAGATCCATTCCGACCAGATATCTCATTCTAAGACTGGCCACAACACAAGGCCTAGGTCGAGTAAGACAGGTATCCTTTCCCCAATTTATTCACAGTAACAGTCCCTCAACAACTCATCGAGACACAGCCTATTTGTCCCTTACCTATTAAAGTATTATAGAAAACATAATTTAAAAAAAAGATGTTTTCGCAGTACCCAGAAATCTATGAAACATTTTTATTACCCACTCTTCATAATTGCTTGCTTCGGAGAAATGAAAATTTCCCATTGAGATTGAAATTGACTCATTTTTCCAGTTCAATTACAACAAGACCTGTTCTCATTACAAAACATTAAAGACACATCCCCTCAATACACCCGTCTTCAAATACTGAACCCATACTGAACCCATCCACCCACCTTCAAATACTGAGACAAACATTTCAGTCGGTCCTCCTTGTCAAGGGTTTGATCCCATATTGGCCATCCTGTTCACAGCAAAGATTTTATTAAAGCTGGACTCGAGTACGACAAGTCATTTGGGAATTTAGAGTCCTAGGTTTTTCCCGGGGTTTTTCCTTCTTCTCAATAATATAGAAGGCGACAAAACAAGTGCCCTGTTCTAGGCAAAGGGACCTCTCTGGTCAGGTGTTTGGAGGTTTTTGTTGTTGTTTTTTTTCTCTTGAAAATAATCGTAAAAAATAGGGACAGCAGTCCCATAGGTCGTCCGATTGCTTTTCGCGGTTCTCGACTTGCAAGATACAGCCATTTAAAGTATTCAGTGGCCTATACTTTTGTACATAATGGACATTCTTAAAATGGCTCCAAAAAAAAATTGAAAAAATAAAAAATTGAAACAAAAATTTGAAAAAATAAATATTTCAAAAAAATATTTGAAAAAAAAGATATATTTTTAAAAAAAATGAAGAAAACAAAATATTTGAAAAAAAATGAAAACAAAATTGGAAAATTAAAATATGTGCAAATAAAATTAATTTTTTTTTTTTAGAGTCCTAGGTTTTTCCTTCTTCTCCTTGACAAGGAGGACCGACTTAATTTTTTCTTTTTCTTCGGACGACCTAAAAATACCAAATCTCAAACAATAACATGTTTTTTAAAAAAAGCCTGGAAATAATATTTTCATTTGCATATTTTTTTTAAAAATGATTTCTAAAAAAAATGGGTGGGTCAAATCTTAGAACCGAATATTTTGGTGGGTATTCATTTGCATCTATTTTTTGTTAGTTTACTGATTTATAACAAAATTGGGTCAGTCTAGCGGGTAGAACAAGGTTTCTTTTTCCGTTCTCCAAATCCACTTAATAAACGCACACTATTTTACAGGCCTGACCGACCCTGATCTTGTTATTTTTGGATTTTTTATAAAAATGATATAGGTAAATTTTGGTAAATCTTGCTTTTCACAAAGTTAAAAAGAAAATCTTGATTTTGCAGATTTTGATTACATTTTAGGAACAACAAACAACCGACCCTATTTGACAGGTCTATCTGCCAGTAAAACAGTGTGTGTTTTTTGCTGCCTAATACCCTGAAATTATATTCGTGGATTACACAAATTCAAAACAAAAGACAATCAGACTGCAAAAACTTAAAAAAGTAAGATTCTTTTACTAAAAGTAAGGTTCTTTGAACTATTTTAATGACATTTTTAATAGGTGTACAATGGCCTTTTTCCTCAATAATTAACTGCTCAAAAAAAGTAAGGATTTTTTGGTTCAATTACAACATTTTCAAATAATTGATGTTCATTCAGTGTTATATTTCAATAAAAACCTGATGTGTTCATGTTTACAATGGTACCAAATTTTATAAAGCAATCACTTCTTCCAGTGTTCGGCCACTTTCTTGAGAACATGGGAAGGTCGCAATCTGAATGTGCCAAATCGAAGCTATTTTGTGCTCGAAAATTAATATTGGTCAATGTAAAAATTCGCTGAACAGACAAAAAAGTTGTTCTTTTGAACATTAAATAGTCTTGATTTTTGATACATTCAGATTGTGACTTCCTCATGTTCTCAAGCATGTAGCAGAGGACTGTAGCTAGCAAGGGATTGGTTAAAATTGTAAAGATGAACACACCAGCTTCACACTGATATATAACACTGAATGTACATATTCCAAGATATTGAAAAATGTTGTGGCTTGAAAACAACTTCCAAACTTTTTTGAGCAGTTTATATAACAAAACAACCTTCTTAGTGTGTGAAGTTTATCATCTTAAAAAAGGATACATTTTGAAAACATGATCAAATTCTTTACATACATATCAGTATCCCTCAAGATTAAAATCAACAATCACTCAATTTAAAAAGGTGAGAATCTGATGAAAAATGTTGTTTAATAAAAGGGGAAAATATGGTTCAGCATGTATATTTTTTGTTGTCAGGGTCAGAAGTTTGTGAAAGGATTTCAGAATCAATGGATTCTCCTCCATTCACTAAGTGTGCAAGACAGGCTATCTACAAGAAGGAACAATAATCTTGTAAGTTCCCCAGTAGTTATCTTTGCAAGAATGGATAACTGCTAACTCTGTCCGGGAACTTTGTTTGTTTGTTTTTCTTCAAAATTGTATCCAATGATTTTTCATCATGCACTTTAGCCACAAGGTTGTATGTGAATATGAATTTGGGAAATTGAGATAATCAAGTGGGATAGAGTGTAATTAGGCAGCCAACCATGCAGGATTTTTTGCTCAAATTACACGGCCAGTATTGAAATCCATTCTATTTTTTTTTATCCTGCTCTGTTACAGATCTGATGATGCAAATTTATTTTTGTAGATAATAAGTCTGACACACTATTTAAATTGAGCTCGGAAAATCCATTTCAAAAAGCTATGGATTCTCGGAAAATCTTTTGCAAGAATTTATGGATTCTCGCAACCTATGAAAAACTTCTGACCCTGCAATTCCATGATTCACTGTGCCTCTAATTCAGTTTAAGCCCTGAAGCCCTGATGCAATCAGGTAAATGATGGTCATCAGGTCTAGAGCAGCTTTTGTTGTGATGACATCTGAAAACGCCCAATACAAAGTGGCTTCCAAGACATGCGGATTAACAGCACGAAACACATAAGGACACCCCATTAGAATTCAAAGGAGGTGGTGGTGGTAGGAAGAGGTGGTCAGGTGGTGTTTTTTTTTAATTTCTGAATTTTTATTTTTTTTATTTCTATTTTTTTATGTCCTCTTTTTATTGTATTGATTCTGTCTCGCCCTCGGGTGGGCAAAGTTTTTTGTTTTTACCATCATTGGGTGAAGTTCTTTAATGCCTGCTGTGTGGCCGTTGTTTTTTGTTATTGTTTATTCTAAACTCTTTCTTTTTTCAATCGTTCTGATATTTTACATTTCTATCGGCAAGCTTTTTTTTTTAAATATCGAGTACAAATTTAAAATTGACTTTTTAAACTTGATCATTTTGAGACGATCCTCAGTATCTTTATTCTAAACTAAAATGGGTCATTCAAAAATCCTATTTATATTCCATTTCATGTTTTACACAGAACTAAGTATAAAATAAAGATTTTTTTTCTTCTCAGAATGACTTTTCTTCTATAGTTGCATCTATTTAGTTGTCAATTCATGATTAGGCTTTTAAGCTTGACCTTAGCATTTTAATTGAGTGTGTGTCCATACAGACTAAAAGCATTCAATGTGCCAATTTTTAAAATCTTTGTAAATTGCAAGAGAACATTTTGTAGTAAAAACATTTCATGCACATTTGTTGCACCTATGTCACGTGTGACATTTTGATCGGGCATTAAAGAATGTCATCATTATTAATCCCTCTCGTACGAGTGGTATTTTCCATGAGTCAAAATTGCAATATTTATTGACTTTTGCAACTTAATTAAGAAAATATCAGGAAAAAGTTGTATTTCTTATCAGTCTTTGAATTTTCAATCAAGAATCAAAATCTTCATTTTAAATCGTCAATCTGAGGCTCCGGTTTCCGACTATCATCCTTAAGATTTTCTCTACAAGCTTGCGTTGACAAGGAGTTCAATTGTCATCTATCTGCCACCGTCAGTTCCTGATACCTGTGAGCAAAATAAAGGTGAAGGAAAGAAGAAAAAAGGTTAATACTTCAATCAGAAGAAAAAAATGCTAAGAAACATCCTGTTTTGATAAAATAATGTTGTTTTTTATTGGCGACTTTGATTACCATAAATTGGTAAACACTGTGAAGAAACTGATCCCTCAACATTAAATCCAACAACCCTTCCTTTGAATCTGCAACCGATGCCAAATCAGTCCACCTCTGAAAGTAATTCATCAACCGATTTGCGTACTGGGCACCAGACTCGCCAGACTCCGGTTTGGAAAATTTGAATTTCTTCCGAAAACCTTCTTCATGTAATTCAAACCTTATCAGGATGGCTTTCTTTAGTGTGTCATAATCATTAGCCTGAGTTTCATTTAAAGAGTAATACACTTCCAACCCTTTCCCAGACAATAGCGCACTCAGGTCAACCGCCCATTGTTCAGGTGGCCAACCCCTAGCTTTAGCATAACGCTCAAATCGCATTAGATATACATCAATGTTATCGCGATTCTCATCAAAAGCGGGGAGTTTAGGCGCACTTGACCTACTTCAATTTTCAGTGCGTGACGCCGCTGGACCTGAACTTTGATTTAATTCAGCTTGCTTCAATTTCATTTCTTCAATCTCAACCTGCTTCACTAATGTCTGTTCTTCGCGCTCTAATGTTTGATCTGCTTCGCTCTCCCTGTGTTGCGCAAGTGCAATTTCACGCTGGTGTTCAACTGCGCTACGCTTTTCATCTTTCTCAACTTGTTCTCTAATAAATCTACGTTCTTCTTCCACTTTCTGAATTTCATATTGACGCGCCCGTTCGTCAGCTGCAAATTTGTCAGCAAGCATTTGCTTATCTGCCAAAACTTTGTCAGCAAGCATTTGCTTATCATATGCGCGTTCTTCTGTACGCTCTTTACGCTCTTCATCGCGGCACTTTTTGATTTCAACCCTTTCACTTGCAATAAAATCTAATAGGTCTTTATCCTTAAGTCCTATTGACTGACCAAGTTCAGTAAGCTTTTCAATTTCAAGATGTGAAGTTGCCATATTAGTTACGAATGAGGGTGAATTTCACAAATTTAATTCTACCACGAACTAATTGACACAATGAGGAGAGAAATCAGTTATGAGGTCACAATGAGAATTATAAAACCCCAATTAAGTGCAGTTATATCAATGAGTATCGATCCATATTACACAAGAGTATAAACTGTAATGGCATAAACAAAATGAGGTTTGAAAATTTAAATATACTATTGTTGTATCTACGCAGGTTTTATAAAACCAATAGACGTACCATTTTGATACAAACAATTTCTATATTTAAATTTACAGAGTAACTAGCATTTCACATCGATACACATACCCCCTGGATAAACAACCCGATCTTGGCTTGAAAAATACGCGCCTGGTCCTTAGTGCTGCTCACTGTACCCACGGCTTGTCTCTTGGTCTGGATAGGATGCCTGACGACACTACCTGTGTGTGCAAATATCATCGAACATCAATATTAGAAATATAATAACCAAGACGTTTTCAACTAAACTATATAGCTATACTATTATGTGAAGTTTTAAAGGATAGTTGGCCTAGATATAAATCTGTCAAGGATGCACCTGTACATGTCCGACTAAGTCAATGATCGATAAATATCTATTCTGAGTAGTCCCATCAGGGTCGCCAAATTGTCACCGTATGGTGCAGGGGATACTCAGAATGGACACTATATGGGACATTCAAGACAAATTAGTTTATAATAACAATGTATTTATTTCTCGGACTTTCCTCGAAGAACATAATATATATAACAAAAATTAGTTGCAACGTAGATGATTAACTAAGAGCTCGACACGCGGAACCGGTTTTATTATAAAGTTATGTTGTATTCCTCCGCAAATGTTCGTAGCACAACGATGATGAAATTATACGCGGACGACGGTTGAATTCTCTGATGATAGGATTCCCTTCGAAAAATGTTCCATTTCGGGAATTATTACTGACGTACCTGGATATACTGCTCAGTCAGAGTTCATGGGTTTTTATCATATCACCTTGATTCTACCAAAGTAGTGTTATACGCCTATGTGTCGGTCCATGCGTCATAAAGCATATGTTCGTGATTTATCCCACACACAACAGGTATCCGTTTCAGCCCAAAGTATAAAGTACTCCCAACACCAACCAAGTAACGTAGTTCAAACCAAGAAAGCTACAGATAAATAGATAAGATACCGAAATGTCTAATAACATCTGTAATATCTTAATCCATTTGATTATTATGCACATAATTTCTAGGATGTTATCATGCCAAAATGTATTTAAAATACCACCCTTTTTAATACCAAATCTTTTTGGGTTATCCCATTTACTAACATTGAACAACTTATCAATATCAAAATCATATCAAAATGTTTCCAATAGCATGGCTCATTGTATTGAAAATTCGATTGTTGTTCAATAACATATCATTTGCCTCAGCATTAAAATATCTGAACCCACAATCTTCTGCTTTCTTTTCAGCATAGATTAAAATAAAATATGTCATATTTAATACCTGGCTGTTGTATTAAACATTATTATTAACATGGAATTTGGTTTCTGAACTGCATTGCGAATTGGACATGTTCAAAGCTGCCACGCCCATTTTCTGACATGGTCACATGGACATGTAGTATTTCTTTAAATTCCATAAACATACATTTATAATATCATCATTATTCTCCAAATCACCCAATTATACTCTAATGACAAAGGAATTGAAAAGTTTAACTCACGTTTTATCCATGAAAATTAAATTGACTGCAGGATGGTTTCCACAACAGGTAATGTCTCGGCATTCTTCCAGAACAACGACGTCACCATGGGTACATTTACACTAACCACCGCAACACTGGCCTTCCAAAATGGCATAGCAGGCGCTTGCTAAATTCTAGCCCCCCGACTCATGCCTTTTATAAACTATAAAAATGTTTACAAAATTAAGGCCCAGTAGGTTGAATTGGTCGCACCCATTCGTGTGTCTCAAGAACACTACCTATTCCATCGATGACATGTGCTGCAATACCTCAAAACCCCAGAACAAAATTATATCTTGTGTATTGGATCAATAAAATACTCAGCTGCAAACTGCATTGATAACCAAAGTAGGATTATGAATCTATCATAATAGCCACTAGACTTTGGCAAGTCTTAATTCTATACATAGGTCCTAGTCTTGACAAAATGACAAAATAATATTTTGGAATCTAAAAACTTCTTGGACTTCTTGGACTTAACCCAAGTCTCAATAAATTAATAAACTGAAACATTGGGGTATTCCAAACTGCCGTGACATACAGCGATTCTCGGGTTTCGCGGTTGAAACAAGTGAAAATGTACATTTTGACCCCTAGTGACCTTTTTACTTTTCGTACAGTTTACATGTTAAAATCACCATACTTGGTCAAATGATTCCTTATGACCATGTGCATATAGGGTCTCCTGCTATTAAAATTCACATGTCATATGGGGTCACTAGGGGTCATTGAACTTAACAGGCATAAAAGTTAAGACATTGTCCGATTTGGACCAAACATCTTGTTTGGTTTGATGAGCCAAGCAAATAAGTCAATCATTTGAATTAGGTCAAAGGTCAACAAGGGGTCACTAGAGGTCAAAATGTGAATATCCTTAAAAACGCTACTCCTCCTACAGTTTACATGTTACGATCGCCACAATTAGTCAAATGATTCCTTATGACCATGTGCATACAGGGTCTCCTGCTTTTAAAATTCACATGTCATATGGGGTCACTAGGGGTCATTGAACTTTACAGGCATAAAAGTTAAGACATTTAAAGGTCACTAGGGGTCAAAATGTAAATTTTCACTCCATTCACTCAAAATGCTACTTGTCTGAGAGGAAATGCTTGATGATTGGCAAAAATGGTCTCAAGGTTCAATTCAAATAAGAGCATACTGTCATCAGCAGGTCAACGGTCAACACGCCCTCGACTAATATCCGTGATCTATGATCACAATTTATCTCTAGTGTTATGTTTGTATTTAGGGCCCAGACAATAATAGCCTCAAAGAGCCCCATGTTTGTTCCCTTAACTGGTTTATCCAGTCAAATAGGTATGTGGATGAGTCATCTTGCATCATTACACATTAGGAGGGTAGGGTGTGCAAAACCTTGTTACGTACAAGATTAGCCCAAAGCACCGTATGACCCATTACAGTCCGGATATAACTATTGTATCAACTGATCGCTGAAATAATTAATGAAGCAGTTTTAAAATATACTTGCATTTTGTAGCTGAGAAAGAAAACTCAGTAAAACAATAAATAAAGATTCCATCTTCTATTTTGATCTTTCACTAGGCTCATCAAATCGTAGGATAAATGTACAGAATTTGTTCATTAATCTTGCTTGTGCCACTGTTTAGGGGGGGGGGGGGGGGGTCAACCAAACTCATGTTTTTTATATTTAAAATGGTATATGTTTCATATTTCTGTAAGTAAAATTTTAAAAATCCTGAACAATGCTTTTAGGATAATGTTTAAGATCTGTGTGGTATTAAGAAACAAAGCTGAGTCTGTAAGTACAAATATCAGTATAAATTATAATGTTGTTTGCTGGCATTCCTTCTTTCATAAATCCGAAGTGTACCTCCGCTGAATAAAACAGTTATAGGAAGCCTTTGTACAGAACAAGTTGAAATCATTTAAAAGTATTGTGTACATACCTTAACAATGTGATAGTTCAAAGGCAATAATAACTGACTCCTTTCATGTGTAGGCCCTATTAGATCTTATGCATAAAGATTCAAAAGATCCATGTATCTCCTTGGTTGAATACAACAAGGGATGTGGGCACTTTAGGGCAACTATTTGTGGGGGCCCGTACTGGCAACATCTTCTGCCATTGGTATTTTGAGGTACCTTAATATGCAATCAATTCATGTACCCTTTTGGCTGAATAAACCATGGGTGTCCGTGTGGGGCCCTTTGGGCTAAAGCCCCATACAGCCAAATGTTGCTGTCACTGGTAATTATGTATCCTATCGTGTTATAGTTCCAATGCAAAATGCTTAATCCATGTACTTTTTCTGCTGAATAAATTAGTTGGGGATTTGGGCCTTTATTGTGGCTCTTGTATGGGGCCCTGTACAGGTGAATGTTGCTATATTTTGAAAATAAATGGAAAGGATTTATTTTATGAAGCAGCCCTACTTCCAATAGTTGCACATTTTTATTTTGTTTGCATAAGGTTGTAAATATCTCTCTCTCTCTCCCATGTCTGTATTTATTTTATTGTCTCTTGTTAACGCGTCACATTTTATTGTCTTCATAATTATAATTTTGTGTTAACGTGTATTTTTGTATGAAATGATTATAGTATGTTGCCAAAAAACTAATAACAAAGCTGCTGCCATATGTATTTTTGTATATCGTAACCTGCAATAGTTCCAATACAAAAAGATTAATCCATGTGCCACTTAGGCTGAATAAATTAGTCGCGGCCTTTCAGGGCTACTGTTTCGGGCCTCATACGTAAAAGGCGCTGTTGTTGATATATTTGTATGGGGCCTGTCCTATTCTAAATCAAAACTTCTTTTGCTGAATATATCAGTGGGGGCATGTGCATCCTTTGGGGCTATACCGTCTGGAGCCCGCCTATCATGTAATAGTTCAAACCTAAAAAGATTCATCCACGTATCTATTGGGCTGAATAAATCAGGATGATGGGCTTTTTGGGCTACTTTCTGGGGCCCCATACAGGAAAAAGTTGCTGTTATTGGTATTTTTGTATATCCTAACATGTTTTTTAAATCTCTAACAGATTTATCCATGTATCTCTTTGGCTGAATAAATGAGTTGGGGCATGTGGGGTCTGTACAGGCAAATGAGTTGGTGCATGTGGGGCCCTTTGGGACGGGCTACTGTCTGGAGCCCGATACAAGCAAAAGTTGCTGTCAGTGTTATTTTTTGTATCCTTACATGTATACTAATAATACTATTAGTAATTTACTATTCAAAAAGATTCATCCATGTACCTCTTTGGCTGAATAAATCAGTTGGGGCATGTGGGGCCCTTTGGTGCTACTGTCTGGGGCCACACACAGGCAAAAGTTGCTGCCATTGCTATTTTTGTATATCCTTTCATATAATAGTTCCAATCCAAAAATATTCATCCATGTACCTCTTCGGCTGAATAAATCAGTTGGGGATGTGGGGCCACTGTCTGGGCCCTATACAGGCAAAAGTTGCTGTCATTGGTGTTTTTGTATATATCCTATCATGTTATACTTCCTATTCAAATAGATTTGTTCATGTATTTCTTTGGCTGAATAAATCAGCTGGGGACTTGGGGCTACTGTCTGGGGTCCCATAGGCCTACAGCCAAAAGTTGCTGTCATTGGTATTTTTATATATCCTAACATGTAATAGTGCCAATTCAAAAATATTCATGATGAACTTCTTCGTCTGAATCAATCAGTTGGGGTGGGACTCTTTGGGGCTACTGTCTGGGGTTCCGTACAGGCAAAAGTTGCTGTCGATGGAATTTCTGTGCGATAGTTCCAAATCAAAAAGATCCATCCATGTATACCTCTTCGGTTGATTTAAACCATATTTGGGGGCCCTTTGGGGCTACTGTCTGGGGCCCCGTACAGGCAAAAGTTGCTGTCGTTGGTACTTGTGTATATCCTATCATGCGATAGTTCCAAATCAAAAAGATTCATCCATGTACCTCTTCGGCTGAATAAATCAGTTGGGCCCTTTGGGCTACTGTCTGGGGCCCCGTACTGGTCATAATATGACACCAAAAATGTTATGTTTGTTTGACGACTTCTATTTAAAATAGACACACGTATCACGATTTTAAGGATTTTTTGAAACGGCCCCACCTTATTTGATATACATGTAACTATTGACTTCTGACCATTTGGAAAGTATACTGTATTGGTTTAGTAGTCATCCCCACAACTGTGTCTGTGAGTGGATGTGTGAAATGCGATATACACGTGTATTTATAAATAAACTGTTTAGTAATGGAAATGTTCTTAACTCAATTTATAGTGAATAGTCAACAATCGTGGCTATAAAGTAGAATATTTGGATGTAAGTGGGAGATTAATGTGTTATGTAAATTATAAAGGCTATTGTTTGTGGGTAGCTCTTTAGAATACCCTACCATTTGTAATACTCACTGTGTAAGTGTATGGGTCGTTCTTAAAAGCCCCCATTGAAGACATGCAGAGTGTTAGGGTATCAACACTTTTATTATATTAAATTTCATATCTTTCTGCTCATTTCATGTAAATATTAATGTTCGTCGATTCAATATGTTAGATATTTAGTTATTTACAAGCAAACTGTAATGCAGATCATATTAATTTTATCAACCTAGACTTATGTTTATTTAATATTCATAACCTTATAAAACATTCTTATTTTTCTAAATTTTTGACCAAAAAGTGAATGATTTTTTACCACAACATTGATGTTGGTGCAATTATTCTTTACCAAAAACTGTATTTAAAAAAAAAAATGATAATATATACATATGGTTTTAAAATACATCATACACTGTCTAAATCTTTTTTTTCAAATTTTCTTTTTCAAATTTCCTTTGTCCTCTGTTGTTAATTTCATTCAGAGGAAGTTGACCATTTTTTTTTAAATATCTTGTTTTAATACAGAGTAGGATGACTTGTCTTGTCTTGTCAAATCATACAATTTATAACATTAAACTGAACTCTATATTGTCAAGTATTGATGTTCTGAGAAAAATCTACAAGAATCAGGATAGGATAAGGGAGTGTTCATCAATACTTTGGTGTAGGGGGTTGGAAAATTTTGAGCCTCGGACATCTTTTTTTTCTTGATCCCCCCAAACACTGTTAATTTTTTTCTCCCCCCCCCCCCCCCCCCCCCCCCCCGTATGTCGAAATTATTGAACAATATTAGATTTGACCAAACGTGTAGCACGTTGACCGTGAATGTAGTACCAAGGGGTTACTATTGGTAGCACGTACAAATTGCTTCTGTTTGAACACTTTTTTGTGTGCGCAAAGCTGCATACCACTTGGATCCTTTTTTGTGTGCACGAAGGGCTTCGAAGCGCCTACAAATGGATTTTTTTGGTGATCCCCCCCCCCCCCTATAGAGTACCAATTTTTGTGTGATCCACCCCTTTTCAGGGACATTTTTTTTTCCTGGTCCCCCTTCCATTTTTCCAACCACCCCCACCAAGGTATTTATGAACACTCCCTAATCATACTAATATATTTATATAAATAATAATAGAAATAGTTTCTTACCTCTCTTGTTTTTATCCAGGAAAGTTTGATCGGATCCAGCCTTTTCTTGCTATAGTAGTAGTGCCAAAGGGGTATAGATCGCAAAAAGGGTACCTGGCTGCTGAAAAATTAGGAACTCCCATAATACAGCACGGTCGATATCTCAAAAATATAAATAGATATGACACCTTGGAAATCATATTTAGATATTATGGTATGCCAAAACACTCAGGGGGTTGGTGGGCTGGGAGGTAAAAACAAGGATCTAAAACTATAAATTGGATATCCTACAATCTTAAACTAGTAGTTAATGCGATTTATTCCGTTGAGCGCCCTCAAACGGAATAAATCGCAATAACTACTAGTTTAAGATTGTAGGATACCGGTATCCAATTTAGGATGCGTGTTTTTTTTCAGCAAGCTAGATGGTTCGCCGCCAAAAATATGCGATTTCTACCACCATCGCAGTAGTAGTAGTACTGTTGTAGACTGTAGGAGCTATGCTACATGTCACTACCAAAACCCTATTGTATTTTTCACGGACATAAATTATGCTAATGAGCTCATTAAATGACGTCACTCACATCATCGGGTTTTGCCGATGATTGAAATCCGTTGATTGAAATTCTAGGTCGAGTAAAATGATGTTCTTATTTGTTGTCTGTGAGCTTTTCTGATTTTTTTCCCGTATTGGAGTATTTTTTTATTGAAAATAGACAGTTCAAAATAAACGTTGGTTCCAAGTTCAAGTAACAGCACATGTATTAAAGGCGACAGCAAAGGCAATATGCAAGCAACATTTGAGAAAAAACGATGCCCGACTTTGCAAGAAAGTGTACGGGGAAGTGTACGGGTGAACATGACAAACCAAAACAGCCTAGTAATAATCAACTCCGTGGCGCAATTGGTTAGCGCGTTCGGCTGTTAACCGAAAGGTTGGTGGTTCGAGTCCAGCCGGGGGCGTTGTTACTTTTTGCATTTAATGCAGATCGACAAATCACAGTAAAAATATAATATTGACAAAATCACAGACCACTTACACAAAAATCGCATCTGCGCATGCTCCTGTCGCGATCGAAATCTACCACGCAAGCAATGAGAGAGTTTTCATAGTGCATGTAGCACTGGTTCCCATACACTGTCACTGGTACATCTTCAGCCGATTGTCGTAGCCCTCCGCTTCTTTTTACAGTTAAAATATGATGAAAAAGATAGAATTCCTGTCCAATCACAAGCCCAAGCTTCTCCTGTCCTCCAGAGGATTCGAGTAATTGACTTGGAACACACGACCGCCCAAACTTCGACAATCACATGAAATCGACAGTAGTAATTCTTTGGCCGGGGCAAAGATCAAGCGTGTGATGGTAATAGAATCGCCAATCGGAAAAAATCCATTGATTATCCTTTTCTGATGCATTGTGGGATTCAGAAGGGTTTGTGCGCATGCGCTCTCGCCAGATTTTATACTTTTGCGATCCCACAATGCAACATAAAAGGATAGTCAATGCAAAGAATACTAAACCTCTAGAAGCAGCACTGGCATCAAAATTCAAAATCTGACGTATTTATTGCGACAATCCACGCTCTATGAAACGGCAGCCTTCACGCATGAAACTGCGCTGCGTTAGGCTATGCGATTCGTGATTGCCTTGGGTTGCGTCGGGACTTCAAGTTCAAATATCCTGCAACGCAAGAGAAGCGCACCGTGTTAAAGAGACGCATCGGGCGCCCGTATGTGCGTTAAAACGTTGCGTGGAAATAATAAGCTGAGACGCCTAACGCGGTACGCCCAATCGAACAAAATGATGCAATGTACCCTACAAATGTACCCTATAACGGCTATACTCTGTTTGGCCATCTCGAGACAGTGACGTAACTGTACAGGCGCAGCTTTTACGCACGCGTGTGTATCTTCCGCCTTTCAACGCTCGTGTTTGTACGCCAGCCCCGCGAGTATGCGCGGGCGTTATGTGATGCAATTAGTAGAATACGCGGTTACGTCACTGTCTCGAGATGGTCAAACAGAGTAGTGCTCGCCCTGTGAGTCAATGGCTTTTTTTTGATTCGCGATAAACCTTATAGACCAGCAGCCCAGACCATTTTGATCAATGGAACAAGGAACCAACATTTGACCACATGCATCACTGCTGGACCCCCCAAAATAGCTATATTGGTCCCGTGGGGGGCACTTTTTTGAAAAGGGTATAGGTATGTGCCGCGCTGAAGACCCCCTTTTTCACCCTCTGCTGCTAGTTCTTATGACCCCCTTTTTGAGCCTGCATCAGTTCTTAAGACCCCACTCTTATTGAAATTCAAAAATCGCGAAATTTTGCGTTCCAAAGCCCCAATTTTGTGTTCCAAAGCCCCAATTTTGCGTTCTTAAACCAAAATAAATCGAAAATTGAACTATAGGCCAGTTCTCAAGACCTATTTTTTGGAAAAAAATCAGTTCCTAAAACCCTATTTTTTGTCATAAAATCCACTCAGTTCAGTTCTGTAGCCCCCCTTTTTGAGACCCTGGGCGGCACACCCCTACCCAAAAAAAAAGTTGAGTGCCCCCCCCCCCCCGGGATATTGGTACCACATGGGGGGGGGGGGGGGGGGGGGGCGAGGGGGGGGGCAAAGAGGCATTGATACAAGGAGTTCCTGACACTATGACCTACACAAAAATTCATGATGGACATTCTGAGGGGGTAGCTTGAGCACGCTAGGGGTCAACAACCCAGCAAACACAGAACGTTTCCGCAACGTTGCACCTAGGTTGCAGTTAGGTTGCGTCATTTAAAACGTTTTAACAACGTTTTTATAACGTTACGGTTTGGTTGTGATTTGGTTGTTTTAAGTTGGTCCGTTGAAACGTGAGCAAAACGTTCTCTGAACGTTAAAGTTTAGTTCTAGTTTGGTTACACTTAGGTTGTGGTTAGGTTGTCATTATAAACGTTCTTACAACGTTATTATGACGTTGCGGTTTGTTTGTTTTAGGTTGGTTCTTGGAAACGTGATTAAAACGTTCTCTGAACGTTGCATGCTGATCATCGGAAACGTTTACATAATGTTTTAACAACGTTGTAACACTCAAATAGTTGGTTGTTTTAGTTTAATCCTTTAAACGTGAAAAAGATGTTCCCTGAACGTTGTAGTTTAAGTTCTAGTTTGGTTGCACTAAGGTTCTGGTTAGGTTGTCATTAAATACGTTCTTACAGAGTTATTATAACGTTGCGGGTTGTTTGTTTTAAGTACCAAATCACACCCAAACCGCAACGTTATATATAACGTTGTAGAAACGTTTTAATGACAACCTAACCACAACCTAAGTGCAACCAAACTAGAACTTAACTGCAACGTTCAGAGAACGTTTTGCTCACGTTTCAACGGACCAACCTAAAACAACCAAATCACACCCAAACCGCAACGTTATAATAACGTTGTAGAAACGTTTTAATGACAACCTAACCACAACCTAAGTGCAACCAAACTAGAACTTAACTGCAACGTTCAGAGAACGTTTTGCTCACGTTTCCATGGACCAACCTAAAACAACCAAATCACACCCAAACCGCAACGTTATAATAACGTTGTAGAAACGTTTTAATGACAACCTAACCACAACCTAAGTGCAACCAAACTAGAACTTAACTGCAACGTTCAGAGAACTTTTTGCTCACGTTTCCATTGACCAACCTAAAACAACCAAATCACACCCAAACCGCAACGTTATAATAACGTTGTAGAAACGTTTTAATGACAACCTAACCACAACCTAAGTGCAACCAAACTAGAACTTAACTGCAACGTTCAGAAAACATTTTGCTCACGTTTCCATGGACTAATTAAATAATGAATTACATTTTATTTAAAAAGGTTTATTACGAATCAAAATTTTAATACAAAACAATTTGGCATTACAAATTTGATGTACTAATCTAGGCGTATACAGGGTGACCCAAAAAATGTTAACACTCTGGGCACATAAGATATCTTAAAAGGACATGAACACACGGGTCTAATCTTGATGTATTATGAAAGCTGAGTAAATAAGCTTTCATTTGCATTTTGTTGCGTTCCAATTGGTTATTTAGAACGGGAGATATGCTTCAGCAAACATGAGGAAGCAAAATCGGCTTGGTCCAATTTGCATTAATTACAACTATGATTACGAACTTGTAAGAATGCCAAAAACATTATTGTGCAGTTATTCAAAAGTAACAATACCATTGCAACATTTAATCATAAGTTAGAATGTATCGATTATTGAATATAATTGAATCTTTTCATTCATTTATCCAACGATACAAGCAAGTTATAACAGGTGGTATTATACCATTGACATTAATTGGATGGACCATTTCAACAAGAGCATGAAATGTTTCAATTTCAATTTTAAAGACTACTTTACTGACTTTCTGGTTTCCTTGTGAACTTAGGCATTTTTATGCTTTTCCGTTAGTTCCCGTTTTAACTCAAGAGCAATATGCTCTTTTCTAAGCGTGTAAATCCGTTAAACTTTGAATCAAATTCGTTCCTCGTGGGTATTGCACATGGAAAAAGAGTATAGAACTTGAACTCATGACAAAATACCTGTATAATTTATGTGGAATATATTTATTTATGTCTTTTAAGCTTGAAAAGAATCTGGCTTCATCACGACGTTCATATAACGTTCATATAACGTTTACACAACCAAATTATGTTACCTGGGCTGTAATCGCTAATTTGCATATTTTACCTGGCCTTACATGAGTCGAGTAAATTGTGGAAATAGCTCATTAGCATAATTTCAATGGTACAAAAATTAGCACCGGTGCTCGTTTGTAACCTTTACATTATGGTAATGAGCTAATTTGCAACTTTTATTTATTTAAACCTATTTTTTAAATTTAATTTAAGTCGATACATACATTTAACAGCTTTTAACACTATAGAAAGTATTTTGATCTGCATACGTAAGTTCTCATATGTATAGCTAAAGGCAAGTCATTGTTCACTAATGCCATATACATTGAGCAAGAACATAGTACACATAAAAAGGTCAATGCCCGCCCCATCCCTCTATAATACCACTACCATTCCCTGGTTGCCATGGTGTAACTAACCGAATTTGATGAAAGTTTTTTACACGTTTGGGATAACGTTGGGATAACGTTGTGAAAACGTTCAAGACTAACGTTCATACAACATAAAAATGTGTCGACAAATAAACGTTCTTTGAACGTTTAATCATAACGTTCCAAGAACGAAAGTGAAACGTTGTCACGACGTTCCAACAACGTAATAAATAGGTTATAAAAACGTCATTTGGACGTAATGGTATAACTAACAGAAGTTTTTTAAACGTTTGGGACGTTGTTATAACGTTGTGAAAACGTTCATTACTAACGTTCAAACAACGTAAAAATGTGTCGACAAATAAACGTTCTTCTAACGTTGGATCGCAACGTTCCATGAACGTTGTCACGACGTTCCGATAACGTAATAAAGACAGTATAAAAACGTCATTTGGACGTAATGGTATAACTAACAGAATTTCAAGAGAGTGTTTTAAACGTTTAGGACGTTGTGATAACGTTGTGAAAACGTTCATGACTAACGTTCATACAACGTAAAAATGTGTCGACAAATAAACGTTCTCCTAACGTTGGATCACGTTCACAACGTTCTTTGAACTTTTAATCATAACGTTCCAAGAACGAAAGTGAAACCTTGCCACGACGTTCTAACAACGTAATATGGTTAGCTGGGAAAGGTCATACAGGGGTCAAACATGAAAAAATGCTCCGATTGTGTTGATATACATATCAAATTGTAGGTATGGTGACAAGGATTCCAAAAATGTATAGTTTGCCATATATCCGATGTTTCGTTACAGAGTTATCGGCCAAAATGTTAAAAGTCAACTACCTTTTGCGTATATGGTAAAAAAAAAACTTGCTCCAATCTAGGCGAGTAATATCTCAAATTGTTCGTCTGATCACAGGGATTCCAAAAATGATGATAATTTTTATTTTTTACTAGTATTCGCCATACCAAACTTATACCAAATGTTTAACTTTATAACTTTATAACTTTATCTTAAAGGCCAATAATGGCATAAAGTTTGGATTTCCGATGAAACTGAAAACTCTGGAATTCCGAGCGGTGAATGGTACTCAAAATGGGAAATGCAGCAAAAAAAGTCTGGAAATCCGAGCTCCAGATGGGAAATGTCTGGATTTCCAATGACAATGGAAGCAAAAAAATCTGGAAATCCGAACCCCTCTATAGGGGTTTCGGATGGTACTCAAAATGGGAGCAAAATAAAGTCTGGAAATCCGAGCTCCAGATGGGAAAATGTCTGGATTTCCAATGACAATGAAAGCAAACAGCAAAAAAGTCTGGAAATCCGAGCTCCAGATGGGAAAATGTCTGGAAATCCGAGCTCCAGATGGGAAAATGTCTGGATTTCCAATGACAATGGAAGCAAAAAAGTCTGGAAATCCGAACCCCTCTATAGGGGTTTCGGATGGTACTCAAAATGGGAGCAAAATAAAGTCTGGAAATCCGAGCTCCAGATGGGAAAATGTCTGGATTTCCAATGACAATGAAAGCAAAAAAGTCTGGAAATCCGAGCTCCAGATGGGAAAATGTCTGGATTTCCAATTTCCAATGACAATGGAAGCAAAAAAGTCTGGAAATCCGAACCCCTCTATAGGGGTTTCGAATGGTACTCAAAATGGGAGCAAAATAAAGTCTGGAAATCCGAGCTCCAGATGGGAGAATGTCTGGATTTCCAATGACAATGAAAGCAAAAAAGTCTGGAAATCCGAGCTCCAGATGGCAAAATGTCTGGAAATTCGAGCTCCAGATGGGAAAATGTCTGGATTTCCAATGACAATGAAAGCAAAAAAGTCTGGAAATCCGAGCTCCAGACGGGAAAATGTCTGGATTTCCAATGACAAATGAAAGCAAAAAAGTCTGGAAATCCGAACCCCTCTATAGGGGGTGTGCACACATATTCTGGAATAGCCCATTCCGTTGTAAACTTCGTAATATGTGAGCTGAACTGAATGGTCTATAACGGTTAACATGGTTAACGCGTTGGATTCCCACGCAGGAAATCAAGGTTCAAGGCAGCTACACCACCTGGCGTATCTTTTTTATTCTACTTTTTGATGTTCCATTATTTTATTTACTTATTTATCATTTGCTTATTTATTAATCCGCGTCTTCTTTTTACTATCAATAATTTTGTTCCATGATTTAATATATCACGAAATTTCTTTTCGGCTTTTTGAGGCCGTTTATAATTTTTAACATAACGATGGGGCGATATTCCTTTTACCACTGTTTTGATCGCAGCGGCCATACTAGTAAATTTATTAAACAAGATATCAAATAAATTGAATACATATGACATAGGGGAAGGTGGGGTAATGGCGGACACATTTTGTTAGAGAGGTATAACACACATATAATACGTCATATAACAATAAAAATCATGTAAACACAAAGCACTGTGAAGGTTCTACCTTTTATCAAGTTTTTATCAACTCATCATTTTGAAATTCGAAGCTACGACGCAATAAAAAAATGGCGTCGTCCGGCATTACCCCACACTCTGGGGGTAATCCCGGACCGTATTTATCAATGGCAGCTCTCTTTTTATTGGAATATAGCATTTCAATGGGAGTTAAAAAATACCCTTTTTAAAAGTGCAGCAGATATCAAAGAACAATGTCACATATTTATATGGTCAACAACTATTACCGATTTATGATGTTAAATTGACCACGCCCATATTGGTTACCATAGAAACGGTACATGTCCGGGATTACCCCAATCCATGTACAATGTATGGGCACATCCTCTCTTATTATAGGTTTTCCCAGTTAGTTTAACACTTTTTTCATTATATTTCATATCTCGTTAAGTTATAATTCGTCCCCAAAATCTGACTTACGCATTTTGTTAGATACATTTCGTCAATGAGCATTATATTTCAAAGTATGATCATTTCATTTAATTCAGTGGTCATTTCTTTTCGTCAAGGAAGGATTGAATTCGTATCACCTGATGGGTAGCGGGTCTATGCACAAATATAATTCGTCTTTGTTCATTATTTGTAATACTTTTATCACATATATTCGTCAGGTGTTAGAAGAATAGGCCTACATATTATATATTGCAGGTTAGATTTGAACCACCGACAAGTTGGTGATATAAATCATATGAAATAAAAGAAAAAAAGAACGAACAAGAAATAAATAAATAAATAAATATATATATATATATAAAACGTATAAGCCTATAGCTGGATTTTACATGCTTCTAGGCAGGACGTTCCACATGGGACGAAATAAAGTGAACTGAATATGAAACTATTTGATCAAAGACGAAATAAATGTATACATTAGTAGGTTACCGCTGTATCAGACGAAATGCAAGTGTGTTAGGACGAAATAAAATGAACATTAAATGAAATTCATCGCGCAAAATATGAATATACTTGACCAAAGACGAAATTTACTTTAACAAATGCAACCTTCAAAATTTTGGGACGAATTCAAACTTAACGAGATATGAAATATAATGAATAAAGTGTTAAAGGTAGATGACCCGATCACATTTCCAATTTTCAACTTGAAGTTTTCTATTCTACATGAAAGGTCATCCTTAAAAATGTCGTGTTCCAAAGTTTGAGTTGCATAGCTCTAATGGTTCTTATTTTAGACGCACAAGATGCTGTGAACTGTACCCATTGAGTTGTACACAAACTATATCGGTGGTATACCACCATTCGCGGTAATTCGACGTTATTTCATCGATTTCTCCGTAATTATACCGATTTAGGCCATCAAATTTCAGTATGATGATGAGAAAAATACGAGCTTTCATATGATATGAAAATCTCCGTATGTTTGAAATAATTCTGTGTTACAAAAATGTGATCGGGTCATCTACCTTTAAACTAACTGGGAAAACCTATATTATGCTCATCATTGTGACTCCGAATTCATTTCTTTTTTTATCAGAAGGTATCATACATTACATAAAAAAATAATAAGACTTTGTTTTCCTTGATGTAGAAATACCAGTTTCAAAGAGAAATTAATGCTCCAAAATATCAACTTGCCCAAAAAGTGATTTTTGTAATTCTCGCGAGAATTTGAGAGACAACCATCCCATTTAGGTTTTGTGTGATTTCAATGGAGAGGCACCTAACATCATAGGGTGGCAAAATACCACCTTCTTTCACCTGCCTTTAGATACAGCCCTGTCCGCGATTACCCCGCGTCCGCCATTACCCCACCTTCCCCTAAATTTAAAACTTAAATTGAATGTTAAATAAATCAATATGAACTTAATAAATATTATTATATTTAATATTTAAAACATTCAATCAAATTAATAAAATGATTTAATAAATTAAATATTAAATATTCATGAAATAATTAGAAATATATCAGCCTAAAGTGAATAAATACAATACACGTTTAGGAATAATTGCAATGAGTATGCAATATTTTTTATTTTTTATTTATAAATAAAGCAACAAATTATCGATAAAACAATAATGAAATAAAGATAATAATGACACAGTCAGGAAGACATTCGATTTGTCTTTGTAAAACAAAATAACTTTAAAATGATAATAAATCAAACTGAAGCACGTATAAAATCATAATTGATTCACCTTTGATGGAAATTGTGGACAATAAGAAGGTAGTTTAGTAATTTAGTAAGTAGTCTTTTTTTTTAGACCGCAATTTTTATCCTGTAGGCCTACTTGAGTCAGAATTGGACGCCATCCACAACCATTATTATAAAACACGCATTATTATAGCCTAAACCTCTTGGAACTCTAAAAGCGCATTAAGCTAATATTTTCTTATAAATTCCTTTAAAATACACATTCTTTTATGATACATTTATTTATTCGAAAAACACTTTCAAAACAGGGCACCCACCTGGAGGTAGGTGGTGCATCGACCTTCACAATTGTTTGTCAATGGACGCCACAGCAATTATTATATACACAAAGAATTAAGTTAAGCACCCCCCCCCCGTTTTTTTACAACCTCGCACATTACAAGTTTGTTGTCGTCAAAACAGTGTAGTATACCCATGATATTGCTATATTTTCTGGAGAAGTGATATTATGGTCACATAAAAACATAACAATCATGCCGTTTTCAATATTTTATTCTGAATAATTTAAGGTGACATTTTTTGGGAATTTTAGGCATATTTTCACCTCAATTTAAGTATGGAGCTATAGGTCCATCACGGACAGTGTGGATGACGTTTATGTTTTCTAACGTACAGTCATTGTTCTGAGAAGACCTCTAGCGATCTTTGCGTCAATAACGTGTGTAGGACCCACGTGATCGGATCACTGACTCAACCCTACGTCTCATAGACCCTGTAAGCCGTCGTATGCGTTGCTGTGGCAGGTTGTTCCATTCCCGATGTAATGCACGTTCCAATTCATCCAGATTGGCCAATAGCCAATAGGTGAAAATATGCCTAAAATTCCCAAAAAATGTCACCTTAAATTATTCAGAATAAAATATTGAAAACGGCATGATTGTTATGTTTTTATGTGACCATAATATCACTTCTCCAGAAAATATAGCAATATCATGGGTATACTACACTGTTTTGACGACAACAAACTTGTAATGTGCGAGGTTGTAAAAAAACGGGGGGGTGCTTAACTTAATTCTTTGTGTATAGAAACGCGCATTTTTAAAGCCTAAACTTCTTGGAACTCAACAAAGCGTATTATGCTTATCTGCTTAGATTTCATATAATTGAAGAAATTAATATGCCTACCGTACTTCAAATCCCCATTCAACATAATTTTTGGAACTCGCCAAAGCGTATTGAGCTTATTTGCTTATAAATTGTATAGAATTGAAGAAAATAATGGTACTTCAAATCTCCATAAAATGTGTACGGGGATGTGCATGTGATTTGAATTGGAAATAGTTCATGCAGATCAATGCATTCATAGTTGTCCGTCTGTTTCTCACTTCTTTTCAGAAAGAAAATTTACAATATTGTTTGTCAAGTATAACTAATTCCAAGATTTTCCCAAGTTGTTAATCTCTCACAAATATTTAGCATTGGAAATCTTTATTCATCTTAATTTTTTTCTCAATCAATCTTTATTCTTTAATCTTTATTCAACAGTTAAAAGACCGTAGGTTAGAAGTCACAAACTGGTCAAAAAAATTGTTTCACTTCTAATAATGTTGAGAAATGCACCAATTCTGATTGAACGGGACAAAACTTAAGTTTTACATACTTAATGACCCACAAACTATATTGTTGGAAAGCTTATGATTCAAGGTTTTTCATTTTTGCAAAAAAAGAATCAAACTATACAGGGTGTGTAAAATGTGTATAGGGTGGAACATAAAAATGTTGATCGTTTTTGCTCCTCACAAAAATATTTTGATAGTTTGTACAATTAGGGATTAGCTGAAGATAGTCACCAAAATCAGAATAACCGCAGAAGGTGCTACCAAATTTGCTAAGAATCACTTGCCCAAAATGTACACAGGAAAAATACAGGGTGTCTAAATTTATGATGAAATAATGCATAAAATGAAGGTTTGTATATAATATTCTATGAAATTAAGTTAGCATGGACTATTTAAAAAGAAAATGGTTATCAAAATGAACTACATGAATATCGTTAAAGTTCCTTTCATTTTAAATACAGGGTGGCCCAAAATAGGTCTAAATAGCAAATTTGTCATTAATCTATGAACAATTCTGTGAAGAAACACTTCTGGATTTTTTAGTTAAATGTTTTACTACCCAGGGTAGAAAAGGACCGAAAAGTCACACAAATGAAATAGAGAGACTGCGATTTGGCCATTGTTTAATCAATAAAATGAATAAAACTGTGTATTTTTTACATTAAAACACTCCCTGAATTGAACATCATATTCTAGTAGAGAATGTCTAGATAACAATTCAATATCATCATTCATAGTAGCAGGCACATGTTATTACTAAACTAGTATCACATATGAGAAGTTTGAAAACTTTCCTATGTATACTTTTAAAATGGCATCAATTTCAAAAGTTCTAGTTTTCCGCTATTTTGTGTAGAAACCTATGGGCGCCACATCCACCGGCCCCACCCTTGACTCACTCGACATTTAGATTGATAACTTCACTGTTGCTAAACATGTGGCTGTAATCCTTTTTTTATTCGGTAGCTGGATAAATTGTCTTTAATATGATATCAAAAATGTTATGCTTTTTTTGACAACTTCTATTTAAAATAGAGACACGTATCACGATTTTAAGGATTTTTTGAAACGGCCCCACCTTATTTGATATACCTATTAGTGACCTGTGACCCGTACAAAAATGCCTCTAGATACGGGATGGACGGAAAAGACAAAATTCAACAACAACTATACATTAAAACGATCTAAAAACAATTAAAAACCCACAAGCCTACACAAAACAATTAAAACCTGAAACCAGCCGGAAAGGGGACCCTGCCCTAGATCTTAATAAATCGTCGTTCTTTGAAAGCACCGATTTGTTGAGATGTTTATATAATATTGAATGGCTTTGAGGGTGATTCAAAAACAATTATTGCGAGTGAAATATATTTTGTATCACCCGAAAATAAGACATTCAATACTATTATTATTATTTATATAACAGACTGCTTTGATAAAAACTAAATAAGTTAGACCGAACTTACCTTCTTTGCGATTATGGGTGAACCCTTGTCTGCACAAAAAGGTATATACAGTCATCACAATAAGTAATTGACCCGGTAATAAATGTGCTGATAACTCTAAAAGTATAACTCCTACATAAACATATTAAATTATAAACATGTTGAGAAATTTCCCTTCTTGAATTTGAGATATTATACGCTAAGAATGGCTGATTATTAAGGAAGTTACAATCCCAAATGTACTGTCAAGTCTGGTTTTCATTTTCACATTTTCATTTTCAACACGGGGACTCAGACCGGCAAATTATTGATTACTGGTAGTGGTAGTGCCACTTCACCCGTCGATGGCCTGGTTGTTGGATAGTCGGCCGGTGGCATTGTTACGGTTGATCAATACGGCACACACGCTTTACATGTCATACTCTCCCCGTGTTAAAAAGAAAATGTTAAAATGAAAATCAGACTTGCCCTAACGTTTGGGATCGTAACTTCCTCATTAATCAACCATTCTTAGCGTGTAATATCTTAAATTCAAGAAGAGAAATTTTTCAACAACTTAATTATTAAATATGTTTATGTAGGAGTTATACTTTTAGAGTTATCAGCATGTTTATTACCTGGTCAGTTACTTATTGTGATGACTGTATATACTTTTATATAGATTATATGAATAATGAAGAAGTTACGGCAGTTTTAAGGAGGCTATACCTCCGTATTAAGACATTTTCTTCTCGTCGTTCAATAAAAAGACGTTAAGTTCTCAATTCCGCCATGAATGCCTTGACATTATTTGCTGGTTGACCTGTTTCTGATAATAATACATGTGCGCGTGAGCGAGCAAATTTTGTGTGGATATGTATCCGCATCTGGCTATAACAGGGCTGTCAACTCTCCCGCATTAGGAGGGAGTCTCCCGCCTAGACACTCTTTCTCCCGCACTCCCGCCTAGCATATAAAATTTCCCGCCTCAACAAAATTACAGCGAATCCCAAAAGTTGACAGCCCTGCTATAATAAAGGTTAAATGTGTTTCTGAAATTATATTCCTGGACATATGCTGAATTGCTGATGCGCGAAAATTTGCTATTTTTATACATTAACTGCCCCGACCGAATGGGTGCAATCCCCCGAATGATGGTCAAGACTGAGTGAGGATGCGTGCCCCCCACCCCCTTTGGACATACCACTGCACTGAACATGCAACTTGTATATCTCTGTAGGTTCTAAAGGAGTTAGGTGCACAGATGGTCATTTTGATAGACGGCGACGATGTACAAAGAGATAATTGATATTTTACGATTTAACCACGATATAAACGATATTTTAGATATATTTATTGCCGATACAAGTGACACATTTATTCCAATGTGATATATCTGATATTCTTGATATTTCCGATATAAATGATATAAAAGATACAAACGATAGTTTTGACGATATAAGAGATAGAGATTTTTTATTGAGTTGTACTTTTGCCGTTTTGCGACGATATATCTGATATTCTTGATATTTCCGATATAAAAGATACAACCGATAGTTTTGGCGATACAAAAGATAGAGATTTTTTGATTGAGTTGTACTTTTGCGACGATATATCTGATATTCTTGATATTTCCGATATAAATGATATAAAAGATACAAACGATAGTTTTGACGATATAAAAGATAGAGATGATTTAAGTGAGTTGTACATTTGCGACGATATATCTGACGATATTTTTGACGATATAAAAGATAGAGATTTTTTGAGTGAGTTATGAATTTGCGACGATATATCTGATATTCTTTATATTTCCGATATAAATGATATAAAAGATACAAACGATAGTTTTGACGATAGAAAAGATAGAGATGATTTGAGTGAGTTGTAAATTTGCGACGATATATCTGATATTCTTGATATGACCGATATAATTGATATAAAAGATACAAACGAGTACGGTATAATGTAGCCTTTCATCAAGGCCCTGTATTCTGTATAGGTGTGAGCGCCCTCTATCAAAATTGTGGATATCGTGTAGCCGATGATTTGATTTTGTATAATATCGTCTAGCCTATGAGTGGCTTATGATAAGTGGATAATTCTGTAATTATATGAAAATGTAAGGTTTTGAAAGTGATTTCGTATTATGTACTGATATTGGACATCATAACATTCCATTCTGCATTCTGTAATTGTTTTGTCAAGGTTGGGTAGTTTGAATAAATGTAAAATTCCCATATGCAGCCATAACTTAGAACGACCTAAAAATGGGTATTAGTATTTAGTTAATACGGATCGAAATGAGTCGAAATGGGTCGAATAAATGAATCGAAATGGATCGAAATATTTATAGAAGGTCACGCGTTTATGAGCTCGCCTCCCAATAGGGTGGTGCTGTTAGTTACCCTTTTTAGTTTCATGCTGTCATATCCCTTCAATATTTTTAAAACCACAAAAGCTATCTCACCAATTTCGGTACCATTTTAAAGCGCTAATAACAAGCTATCTGGCTGCAAAATGGCATTGGTATAGCTATAGACCATTTCAAATTGAGATCGGAAATCTTCGGAAAAACAGGTCACGTACTCACGTCCACGTGGAGTAGGTGCGTTGCGCGTTCTTCGCAACAGTTGAACGCATTCACAGCATTGTCCTAGTTGGTTGTCCGCCTAGTGATTTACTATGTTTACACTACACGCGTGCACACTCTAAAAATGTGTTCAGCCAATATCCTTGATTCCAAAGCTACAAAATGGCAACCCATTTGCCCATTTCAATAGCGTCTTTGTAAAATAATAGACAACGGATAAAGGAATCGATATACAAATGACGTTCATTGAATGGACAGTGATGCTACATTTGGTATATGCTATAACTAAGTTTATGGACTGATGTTTTGTTTTGCGTAATTGGGGTATTTAGCACACATTTTGAAAGGAGGTGTCCCGCAAGCATAAAAGTGTGCATTATATGTTAGAAATATAACTATCAAGCCCAACTTTTGTAATTATATAGAAGAAAACATCACACTTATGACAAAAACAAATAAAAACCGCAATCTCTCAACATGCCCTTTTTAAAATTCGCGGCGATCAAAAGTCCCAGTGTCGATGATGTCATAGTTGTACAATTCACATGCGCAAATTTGAGCACCGATACCCATGACGTCATCGACACCGGGACTTTCAATCGCCGCGAATTTTAAAAAGTGCATGTTGAGTGATGGCAGTTTTTATTCATTTTTGTGACTAGTACGGTGTTTTGTTCTATATAATTACGTAACTTCGGCTCGATAATTATGTTTCTAACAAATAATGCTCAATGTTGTGCTTGCGAGACCCTTCCTTTAATATGCCAACAGCGGTATTCCTATCGGGGAGGACAAATACTACATGGTTACATGAATCGCATGCTCCAACACGATGGGTATCACGGAAATTATGTTAATGAGCTACCTTTTCCTGTACCATTTTAAATAACCCGCCAAATGTATAGGCATTCTTTGAACAGTAACACTTGCATCGAATTGATCTGAACAACGAATACTACGGGAACAAGAACCTTTTGTTACGGCCACGCATGAGTGAAGTGGACTCTATTCAGGACTCTATTGAGGTAAATCCTTGATCATGTTGATGTCTGACTGTGCAATCGATAGGGATTTACATAAGTTTCGTAAAAATCAAAATGCGTTGAGTCACGAATGCAACCTTTGAGTTGGGGGGGGGGGGGGGGCGTAATATATACTATGGGTTTTTGTTAAATTGTACACTTGCTATACCGCAAATGTTGTTCAACAATCATTTATAGGCCGAACGAAAATAACTTAGAATCGTTTCACAAAGTACGGTATTTGTTATTTATTACAACTAAATCTAATTAATCATAGAATCATTTAACAGACAACAACTCAGTGTTGACAAATCCGTGTGTATTTTAGGTATTTGATAGATTGAAACACGTATGAAAAGCAAAAACACTTGGCTACTCATAGAAAGTTTCCCCATTTCAATATCATTACAACTTTTCCCTAAATAGTCACTAAATTTCACAAAAATTATGTTTTCCGAAAAGTGGCACTTTTCAACGATACAGGGAAGTTATTGAGGTGAATTGGCTAGTCATGAATGAAATAAAATCATTTTATTTTAAATTTTAAATAAGGACCAGCTAAAGAAAGAAAGAATTTCTTTAATTGAAAATAAAGGCAATTCAAATTAACAGCACTGGAGACATTTTTGTAGCGTTCTTGCATAAGATTTTGAAAAGTGCCACTTTTTCTGAAAACATCATTTTTGTGAAATGTGAATGTTTTGGACGAAGTAAACATGCTATTGAAAAAGGAAAACTTGCAATGGGTAGCCAAGCGTTTTTTCTTTCGATAAACGTGTTAAAAGGTACATTTGTGTGTGGAGGTATGTAAATAAACGCGATCAAATTTTAGGGGAGACTTACTTTTGTTGACCCCTTTATATCGATGCCCAGTATACTGTGTACATGCATGTATGCTATGTAGGAACTTCGCTGTGTATACTATTTTTTTACCAGAATGCAGCGTGTGAATATTAAAACAAGCTAGACATGTTTTAGTAAAAAAGTGCTAAATTCTTCATTTTGTTTAACTTAGAAGACACCCGTACGGTACAAGAGTAGTGAATATGTTCTTCGTTTATTACAAGATGAATAGAAGATACAAAAAGGTCAATATCACATACAACGTTCTAATATTATTTACAAATCTCTTAACATCTATTGAATCATAATCATACATGTATGTATCTATCTATTTCCCAAATATTATATTATTACACCCTGGCTCCATGACAATAAATTACATCCTGTTTAGGTTGTTACCCCTGAGTGATTTCCAGAACTTATGACATTAAGGCGCACCACCCTCTTGAGCAATTTGAATAGACCGATCAATACACATTTGCATAATGTTTCGCTTGACTAGGGCAAGGAGAATATATAATAGGAGGGGACACTTAGCTCATTTGCATATTTGCTCATTAATATGATTAACCCCGTCCCCGTGAACCCAGTCAAAGGTCGCCTCGAAGAGTCGAGGGGACTTTTATATTGTTCTCTAACGACAGCGTTGGGACAGCGCATGAAGTTTCTTGTACAGCGTTGGCGATGAGCGATTGAGAAGTATAACAAAAGCATACATAAACAGATCGTAACATGAATAATGCAATGCAACAGGTCACACAACGTTCAGTCGAGCGACCGTATAAACAGTATACAAGAAGATGCCATTTATTGTGTTCGAAATGTCAACGTTTTTACCATTCTTTCCAAAATAAGGAGTATAATCACATTACAAACACATTTTGTGCGAGAGTAACATATAAATATGGTTTAAAATGTCCAAAATGGCACGATAAAAATCCGTTCGTTATAAATAAAAGAATCAATGGTTAAATAATAAAACTGACACAATTACACTCGTCGATCTCTGTGGCGTGCATACGTTGGCCATATCGTTTGCAATCGGCAATCACGGGTTCGAATCTCCGTGTATTCGTTGTTGTTTTTTATTTTTTTGTTTAAAAAAAAAAAAAAAAACTGGATTGTGGATGTACAGTTAAGCCCACAATTATTCATACCCCTTGAAAAATATGTGTTTTTTGCGTTTTTATCATATCTATACCAGCTGGAGTGGTGAAACTTTTGCTTTACACTAAAGACAATTAGTTTGCAAGTACAAATCAATATATTTGGGCTCAACATTATTTGCATAACAATAGAATTGAACAAGAATTGTGTTTTTATGCCTGTCCAAAATTATTCGTACCCCATACCAAGTCTCAGGATTGAGGCCACTTTTTGTGATAATACACATGTTTTTGACATTCCAAACATTCTTTATATTGTGTGATAGGCTTTTATATTGTTATGCAATTATTCCATACAATGTGGATGCATTACAAATGTGTCCTATTGAATGTACAGTGAGGGATATTATAGGACAACACTCTAGCTCTTTGACAGCATGGCGAAGGGGATCAAATAACTCAGTGAGGACCTTTTTTATGCATTGTGAATGCTCACAAAGAGGGGAAAGGCTACAAAGCTATTTCGAAGCAATTTCAAGTGCCAAATTCTACCATAAAAAGCATAATTAGGAAGAACAAGACAGTTCAAATCAGTTCAAATCAGTTAAAAACCCTGAAGAACACGGTCGGAAGCCAACAGTGTCCCCTTGTTTGACAAGGAAAGTATGGTGAAAGGCCAACAACAATCCACATATCACCGTCAATGCTCTCCTGAACAACCTTGGTGAGTCCTGGACCAAGATATTAAGGCAGACACTCCAGCAGACATAGTACACAAGAGTTCTCCATGGACTCCGACCAAGAAAGACTCTACTCCTGAAAAGAGACAGTGAGAAACTCATCTAGCATTTGCAAGAGCACTTCTGGACAAAGATCCAAGTTTTTGGTCTTCAGTGTTGTTGGGGTTGCTTAAGATGCAAGACAAGTTTCTCTGTGTCTCTTTTAAGGAGTAGAGTCTTTCATGGTCAGCCTCCATGGAGACCTCTCATGTGCCATATATGCTGGAGTGTCTGCCATAATATCTTGGTCCAATAATTGCCAGGGTTGTTCAGGAGAGCATTGATGGTGATCTGTGGATTGTTGTTGGCCTTTCGCAATACTTTTTTTGCCAAACAAGGGGACACCGCTGGCTTCCGACTGCATCCTTCAATGTTTTTTAGTGAGTTGAACGTCTTGTTCTTCCTAATTATGCTTTGTGTGGTGGGTTCTTGCACTTGGAATTGTTTCGAAATAGCTCTGTAGCCTTTCCCCTCTTTGTGAGCATTCACAATATGCACAAAAAAGTTATTTGATCTTCTTCGCCATGCTGTCAAAGAGCTAGAGTGTTGCCCTATAATATCCCTCACTGTACATTCAATAGGACACGTTTGTAATGCATCCACATTGTATGCACACATCATGGAATAATTACATAACAATATAAAAGCCTATCACACAATATAAAGAATGTTTGGAATGTCAAAACATGTGTATTATCGCAAAAAGTGGCCTCAATCCTTAGACTTGGTATGGGGTATGAATAATTTTGGACAGGCAAAAAAACATAATTCTTGTTCAATTCTATTGTTATGCAAAAAATGTTGAGCCCAAATATATTGATTTGTACTTGCAAACTAATTGTCTTTAGTGTAAAGCGAAAGTTTCACCACTCCAGCTGGTATAGATATGAGAAAAACGCAAAAAACTCATATTTTCCAAGGGGTATGAATAATTGTGGGCTTAACTGTATGTAACATCATTTTTATGTCAATTTTTATAATTTATAAAGGCCGCCAATGCTTTTATAGTTTTTTTCTATTCTTTTTTGTATCTATTTTTGTATCTATCATTTATCTCTGGATTTATTTAACTTTATAATCTAAACAAATTAAAATGCGTAAAACAATATATTATTGCTCGATAAATAAGTGATTGAAGTTGAGTTCACTTTGATAATGATAGCAACACTTGTTGTAAAACCATTTTACCAGTGTGCCCAACCATTTCTCCTTTGCACACTTTGTTTAAAATACATTCAGAGATGTCATTTTTATAGCTTAGCTTGTTATAGCAAGGCTAATATACAACTGTAAGCTATTTGGATACACAAAGCAAACACATTTCCAAAACAGGCCATAGCCAATCGTACAACATGAGAAAGGAGACCGTTTATACCAATGTTAAATCTACCATGATTACCATTTTTTTTAAATCTGTACAACCGATGAATTTCTAGAAAATCTTTGGTACAACTTCATTTCAAGAAAGTTAGTTCTTGTACCAAATTTAGCTAGCTTTAATAAACGAATTGGGAGACGCAATATTCATGTCGAAATAATTATATGTGGAAAGGTAATCAGACAACTATTGATAGACGCGATCAAGTCTTGTACCTTTGAAGGGTGATTACGGGCACGTATGAGTAAAGTGGATTCCCTCTATAATGCCACCAAAATTTTAATTTCAGTGCCAAAGATCTTGAAAAAGGTTACAGGGGACATTCTCGCTTCGACGATGCTCCTATGCATAGGTCAACTGAAAGCCCGGTCCGATGGTAGACTCCGAATCTCCAGAATCTTAGAAGATATGTACACATTTTCTCATAATACTTTATGCTGCTACGCTTCCAATCATTAGATGGTTATAGCATATGCACGGCGCAAAGTGCACGGTGTCTCATTTAGGCCCACAGGCCGGGCGGGCTAGAGAAGTGCTCAGAACCGGGACTATTAACAATACACTCAATATAAAATAAAAAAAATAAACACCGGATTCTACTGTCGCTCTGTTACGGTCGTATAGTCGGCCCCCGGATTCCACCGTCACTCTGTTGCAAGTAAGTGTAGGCCCTATATTCGCCACAACATGTGGGCACTACCGTATAGTTTTATTGACTGTACATCATGCCTTTCGTCGGTATACAACTCGGACTTTTTACTGTCTGATAAGTCCAACCCCTCCCTCCCTATGGCCCTGTTTAAAGCTGGCTACGCTACTGATTCGCGCATGTTGGATGTGCCGGCCCGCCGCGCGTCAGTGGTCCGCATTGCGGCGCGTTATTGGTCACTCTCGATCATAGTTCGGCGTGGCCCCCGCTACACGGCTCGATCCTCATGGCGGCATTATTATCACATCAAACCACTTCTGGATGTTATCATCAATCAATGCATTGTCGGCTGCTTTAGTCAAAATTAAATATTATATACCAAGGGATATACAACTGTCACTGGATATACCCACTTTGCCTATCTGTGATATACCATTGAACCGTCAACGCCTGAATCTTTTCCGTGAACTTTTCCTGATTGGGCTTTTCCACCCCAAACTGGCCGGAGCCCGGGGGTTAGATCTACGGTTGATTAGCGCATTACAAGAAGTTGTGTCACTTGCCATGCAGCACATACAGCCAGTATGCAACCACACGAAAAGCCTTTCCTTTTCTAACCCAGCAAAGCGACCCGGAAGTATTCACCCGTAACGATACTGCTTCGCAGTCATAGTTGACCTCGTAATAGCACGATGTAAATGAGCTTTTTCATGATTATAATCACACATTTCAAACACATTTGCCATGAAATTGTAAAATAAAAAGGCATATTATGCGAATAATATTATCTAATATTAGCTGTGACTTCATGACATGTTGCATTTTCGGTGCAAATTATTGTCATCACACTAAGCCGAATTCGAGAAAAACTTGACGAAACTAAAGCCAAATTAACAGTAAATATTCCCTTTTTGAAGAATTAGGCACCAATTGTATTGATGGTTTCATAATATTCATAGTCTTTTGTAACTAGAAACATGCTTAAAATATTATGAAATTATTTAGTCCAGTCAAGTGAATAGTTAATAAAATGGGTGTCCGAATCTGGCTCGAGCTATATTCATTTCGTACCGTCGTTGGGTTGTTGATGAAGTGTTTAAATCTCATGAATAGAATTAGTTTCGCTTGATAGCTCAGATGGTAGAGCGTTAGACTGAAGAGCGAGAGGTCCGGAGTTCGAAATCTATCCTTCTGCTCTGCACAATTTCATATGATATTTTTTTTTCTCGTCAAAATCATTTTTCACAATTTCATCACACAAAATGCATAAATTCGGACGTTTTCATTGCAAAAACAGTATTTTTTCCCAAAATTTCTAATTAATTTAAACGTGGGCATGAAAATGAAGCGCGGGCGGGTTATAGGAAACTAAAATTCAAGTTGGCGAGGCCTAACGGGGGATCGTAAGTTTCGTTTTCTGACCGAAAATCGGTGAAAATCAAACTCGGTTTTTCTTATCAAAAAAGAAGTCGGGCATCAATGTTTTTGATATGAAATTAAAGCTTAAGATTCCGTTAGTACGGAAATTGCTCTTAAAATATCGTACGAATTTTAGTCCAGTCAAGTGAATAGTTACAAGAAGCAAAGTCACGAAAGTTGTTAAATTCTAAAATTAGCGATAAAATCACTGTTTGTGGACCAAATATGACAGTTTTTGCATCATATTATAGAGAAAATTACGAACAATCCACCTACTTCGCCATCATGGCTGCCAGCTAACCCTACCTCAATTAATTCAGGGAAACAAACTTCTCGTAAGATTTTAGCGCAAGGTTGACATCCTGAAATCGATCTTTGCGCGGGTTAGAAATCGGCAAGGTCACGCATTGAAAGCGGCCTGTTGCGTACTGACTGACATACTCATTAGGCATTTGTCCAAAATTTTAGTGGACAAATCCAAAGCGATCGGACGCATGCGTAGAAAAAATGTTGTCCCCTTGACTCTCCAGAGGACCTTTTCGATATTCAGACGATGGCGGACATAGTAGTCCATCAGCTATGGGACTTTTAATGGACCGAGTGAGGTCAAGCATCTAATGGGGTCAGTCATGTCTAAAATTTTGTGCTGGATCCGAATATCGACACCTTACAAGCCGCAATCGCGGTCTCGGCAGTGTAAAATTGATTTTTGTACCAACAAAAATCACGTTTTTTACAAGTAATACCCCAATATCGCATTTTCATCATAAATATGCTAATATACAAGCTATAAACACTATTTTGATACCTAATTCTCACCTTGTTGACCCCTTTGAGGTCAAAAGGTCAAATGATGATCTATTATAACAAAAAACACCAATAATTTCGATATTTATGAAAAATTATACAAAATCAAGTTGTTTAAATCCCTTTAACAACCAATTAAGTTGTTTTCATTCTTTTTCAGGAAAACTATTTTATAACCTTTAATTAGGTATCTAAATAGTGTTTATAGCTTGTACATTAGCTTATTTATGATGAAAATACGATATTGGGGTATTTCCGGTTAAAAAGTGGTATTTTTGTACACAAATCCATTTTGCAACTAATAATATAATCCTGAATTTAAAATATATATATATTCGCATTAAGCACAAAATTCCCCCAAAAATGAGTTTCTCTACTTTTTAACCCCTTTGATGTCAAAAGGTCAAATGTTGATCTATTATAACAAAAAACACCAATAATTTCAATATTTATGAACAATTATGCGAAATCAAGTTGTTTAAATCTCTTTTAACAACCAATTTAGTTGTTTTTGTTCTTTTTCAAGTAGACCATTATTTAACCTTTAATTAGGTATCAACATAGTGTTTATAGTTTGTATATTAGCATATTTATGATGAAAATACGATATTGGGGTATTTCTTGTAAAAAACGTGATTTTTGGTACAAAAATCGATTTTATTGCTGCCGAGACCGCGATTGCGGCTTGTAAGGTGTCGATATTCGGACCCAGCACAAACTTTCAGACAAGACTGACCCCATAAGATGCTTGACCTCTCTCGGTCCATTAAAAGTCCCGTAGCTGATGGACTATAGGTTCGTGTGACGAATATTCTAGGTGAAATTCGATGTGGGAACGCTCGGACTGTAGGGAACGATGATATTTCTGACTTCAACAGCGCCAGGGCATCCTTCGGGGACCGTTTGATTATCACTCAGGTCGTTGTCAGTATGAAATTAGGTAAAACACTCCGACATAACATTGAAATCAACGGAGATTCAAAGATTACGGCCGTTCGTGTCCACTATGGTCTGGTACTTTTCATTTTCGACTTCACAAATGACGTATATTCATTGATATGATTATTCATCATAGGCGTGCGCAGGATTTTTTTACCCGGGGGGCTTAAAAATAAATTTCCGATTGGTTCGCACCGCTATCCGCGGTAACGAGTCTGAGGGGGATGTGCCCCTTGGATTGGATTTTTGGCTTGGATTGGATTTTTTTGAATATTGGCTATTGTCAAAAGAAAGGTTTAACCGGGAGTTTAACAAACCGTTCCTGAAGCCATGTTGTTAAGTTTGACTTATAATATGAAACTAATTTGCACGTAGCGCGCCAAAAATGTCTATTTTAACACTAAAAGGGTCCAGAAAACGTTTCTGAAGCCATCTTGTTCCAATTCAATAACAAAGTAGTATGAAAATAATTGGCGCGGAACGCGCAAAAATTTGCTCAGTCCCCACCGTGACAATGATGCGGGGGGGGGGGGGGGGGGGGGGGGGGGGGGGGGGCGGGCGGGGGGAGAGCACTCCCCGCTTGCACTGTCTATGCTCGTTACCCTTCCTCATTATCTTCCTTTTTATTTTTTACTCTTTTGCAAATGTGGGGGGGGGGGGCGGGGGGGGGGGAGGGGGGGCTGTCTCCCTGGTTACGCCACTAGTGATTCAGAGGACCGAGTTGTTGGGTTTTTAACTTGCCTGGATCCTTGCTATCAATATTTACTTTCGTTATAAAACACTCACATGGTGGTTATACACTAATAAAAGCTCTCGGCCTCTCCTTTTCCCTCCCCTCCTCCTCCCGGGCACCTCAACTTTTTTTGGGTAGGGGGTGTGCCACCCAGGGTCTCAATTAGGGGGGCTACAGAACTGAACTGAGTGGATTTTATGACAAAAAATAGGGTCTTAGGAACTGATTTTTTTCTTCAAAAAAAGTAGGTCTTGAGAACTGGCCTATGGTTCAATTTAGATTAGCAAGAACGCAAATTTCCGATTTCTTGTTGGGCTTAAGAACGCAAAATGTTCGAAGAATTGGGGTTTGGAACGCAACATTTCGCGATTTTCTGAATTTTCAATCAAATTGGAGTCTTAAGAACTGATGCAGGCTCAAAAGGGGTGTCATAAGAACTAGCAGCAGAGGGTGAAAAAAGGGGGTCTTCAGCGCGGCACATACCTTATTATAAATGATCTATACCCTTTTTACAATGTCAGTGGCCCCCGGCTCCTCCTCCCCCTCCCTTTCTCCCTCTCCCTCTCCTCTCCTCTCCTCTCCTCTCCTCCCCTCCCCTCCCCTCCTCCTCCCCTCCCCTCCTCCTTCTCTCCCCTCCTCCTCCTCTCCCCTCCCCTCCCTTTTCCCCCTCTTTTTTTTTTTACCCTCTGGGGACCCGGGGGGCTTGAGCCCCCAAAGCCCCCCCCCCCCCCCCCCTGGGCACGCGCCTGTTCATTGTATATTCATGACCGTCTATAGATGCTTTCGGCGATTCGAACAATACAGTGTCAGGCGCCTGACTAGGGTAGCTCTATGACGTTTGATTTGGCATTCACTATCTATTGTATTGATATAGGACTATTGCTTATGTTTTTTTTTAGTGAGGTGTTCTTCCGTCAAGACAGTCGCTTGGCCTGAACTCTTTGAGAGTTATTAACATCATTTTGGATTGGACACGCGATCACGTGGACGTGTATTAACCAGGATAGCAATGATCGCCCGGACTTTGTTGAGCGTATGGTTATTACTTATTGTGCCAATATTCTTGCCAAATGTTCTGTCGGAGACCGGGACGACGGCAGGTAAGTACATCGACCAACCACAATAAAATATGTTAAAGGCCTTTCCGGATCTCAAGTGTTGCCCTGGGCAAAAGTCACATGACACGATACGAACCCGAGTCGACACTGTCCATCTAAAATCCCATGGTGCAATGTATGATAAATCACGTGACATAATACTGGCTGTGTTATGTTTGACAAACCTTGCGTTGAAATCACGTACGAACAAAATAAATGGTCTAGAATTATTTCCAAAAGTAGGATTATTCATTACAATCAACTTTTGGGCGAGAACATCTGATAAAAATGTATAATAATCGAAATTTAAGGCATTTTATTCCTCGAATGTAGCGGGTAGTGGGTATGGTCAACAATATATATAGATCTTGAATAAAAAAATAAAAAAAACCAATTCGCCTCGAAACGCGAAAAAATGTCTAGTTTACTAACTAAAATGGTCCAGAAAATGTTTTTGAAACATGTTGTTGTTATAAAGCTTAAAATAAACATTGAAACCATAAAAATAAAAAGGCTATTTTTACACTAAAAAGCTCTAGAAAAACGTTCCTGAGCGTACAAACTGTCAGTTTTTAAAACTAAAATGGTCCAGAAAACGTTCCTGAAACCATGTTGTTAAGCCTTGAATAGTAAAACATTGAAAAAATGGCTTCTTTTGAGGGGGGGGGGGGGGGGGGGGGGGGGGGGGGGGGCGTGCATCGTCCCCACCTACTGGCGTATCCAGGACTGTTTTGATGGGGGGGGGGGGGGGCAAAAAACCCTGTAGCCATCTTGTTGATCTTAAATATTGAAAAGTTTAACCTTTTAAACATTAAAAGGGTATAGTATAAACGTTTTTTGACGTATTGTAACGGAAACGGGGGTGCCCGTCTCCTGTTCGGGATAGGAACCTCCTTATCAGGACAGTATCCACTTGAACCATAGGAATATTCTCTCAACTATCATTTTTGGTAGCGTGTCTTAGGAGATGTCAGAATGCCTTCTAGATTCAGTTTATTCAGCTTAGATCTTTAAGAGTACAACAACAAGAATGGAGACAAATCAACAGTATTGACACAATTTTTATAATGTAGATTAATAATTATATACCCGTCTAATGGGTTTCTCTTTTGAGCATCATATTACAATTCTCATTTCATCAATATTCTTGGTAGTCACAACATTTATTAAAACAATTACATAAAATCACTATGCATCTTGTACGAAAAATCTAGCTTGTTCCCTTTCATTACTTTACGCCATTTTGAGACTCATAACAACAATAGAGTTTGTTTACAAACAAAACCAATCAGCTGGTTACGCAGACCAAAACGCAGGCACAAAAATCATAGTTTGTTTTGACGTAAATAATGCTAGACTAACGTCAAGACTTTCATAATTTGCTATTTACAATGATTTGATCGTGTTAATGCATGCAGAATGCGGAGCGTTCCGTAATTAATTTGCTTCACGACCAGAATTATCCTAAACATCTGGTGCACGAAATTACATTGGAAAACGTCGTGCTTGGTACGAAAATGCACTGATAGTCGAGCATTCTCTGCTCTTTGGCCAATGTAGGACCTTAGGTAGATCCAAAACAGTAACCTCCATATTTCCATAAAGAAAATATGAGACATGATGTCATGTCAAGCCTAAACAGTGAAATCCCTGAATATTAGCATTCTAGGTCAGAATTCCTGATTCAGCCTGTTTTGGCTAGGCTAGGCTAGGCAGCTTTCAGCAAGGTCAGAATCAACCTCTCTGGGCGCTACGCCCGCCGGAATGACAAAATTCATCCCAAAATTTACTTTCCAAAACATTTGAACTGCATCTAATCGCGCAACAGACATTGACAATTTAATTGGCTAACTCTAATAATAGAACAAAGTTTTACGCTAGACGCAATTGTAAGCCACGCCCGCACAGCTGATCACGTTCATGTTTCTGTTTCTTAGTAAAGTGTTGCATGAATTGAGGATTTTTGTAAGTTTGAAAAATGCATTTAAAGTATAAAATATATCACAAATATCACATGAATTTACATCTACACAACATTTACAACACTTCAAGTGGTTTACAGAACGATTTGGTGATTTACTGGAAAAATCAGAATAAATTATAATATCTAGAAACACTCCGTTGGTTACAAAAAGATGGCGAATTTCATCCTGGAGGATAAATATTATCGGAAGCAACTTTCCTTACAAATCACATTTACACACAAAATACACATAATGTGAACATTACAAGACAATGACAGCTATACTGACTATTTTACACAACTAGGGATGGCTATGTGAATATCAAAAGGTGAGATTTGAAGCCTAAACGAACACGATATAAAGAGTAAACAATTTCAATAACATTCACGGAATATACAGAATTCGCCCGTCCGTATAAAAGCATGTTCTCTACGATCGACTAATGTTTCA